>JARBES010044625.1:0-11100 GCA_030265145.1 Strongylocentrotus pallidus | reverse complement strand
GGATAAATCCCAAAGAACGGAATGTATTCGTTACGAATTTCAGAATAAGTCGTGACTATTCACAACCATTACGCAATGGATAGCATACGAAGAGCGGCACTAGAGGTCGGGGGCGTGGTCAAGTCAAAATATACGTCACACTTCATGCATATTCATTATACAGCGCGCGCGATACAAACTATATCATAACACACGTACAGTATGTCAGCTGTCAGAGTACTTCCATCGATCGGCTGGCGGGTGGTCCAGCGGGCCGGGCCCGCCGGCCATGCATCGCCGCGCCTAGCCTCTTGCATGCTTACGCGCTCGATCACTAGCTAGCAGTCCAACTTGCCAAAATGGAGCCTAAGCCATGGGAGTCTGTTTGGACTGCAGTTTCCAGTTCTCAAGATGGCCATAGAGGATATGTAACGTCAGTGGAAGAGGCCAACAGAGTCCAAGACTTGTTTGAGATCGAGACTGCCATCAAATACAACGTCGAATCCAAGAAAAAGGCTTCATTTGATCTGACTCTACCCAACAGCTCTCTCAACAGACTCAAGCCCAACGACATCGAGCTCGAGCCTCCAGTACAAGGATCCCCAGTACAAGGTGGATCCGAGGCCGAGGAGCGTCAGCAAGCTCCAGAGCTCTCTTCCTCGAGTGGTATGTTCATGCCGGTATTTATAGAAGTTCTGTAGATCTAGAGGTCTATGTATACCTTGGCTTGACTTTTCAACAAAGGGCATAAATTCTATGATCTAGAGCTAAGAAGAATTATAGTAGATTCTAATACAACTTTAATTTGCCATAATTCAGATCAGTATCCAATAATAAATGCTATAATTAATAGACTCTTTATATTACAAAAAAGAGCAATTCGTATTATTAATAATGCAGATTTCCGGGCACACACGAATCATCTTTTTCTAAATAATAACATTTTGAAAAATAAAGACTTGTATATTTTTCAGCTTGGACAGTTAATGTACAAGCTCAACACTAAACAATTACCTTTGCCTTTTAATGATATGTTCGTAAGAAATGATTTGATTCATGTACCTCACTCGCCAGGCGAGCTCTTTTCATCTACCATTAAATAGAACATCTTTTGCACAAAACACATTTGTTTTTACAGGTCCAAAACTGTGGAATTCTCTTTCAAATGATATTATTCAGTGTAATTCGATACAAATTTTCAAAAGGAGATTTGAAAGCATTGTATTCCCCAATCAAATATACCATAATTTTTAGTGTGACTTTATGCAACTTTGATTGTTTCTTTTTATAAACATGTATGTATATTTATCAATGTATTGCGTTTTAAAGTATTTTTTTGTATTACTGAATCAGTTATTGTTATTGTTGTTGTTTTTTTCTCATAAATTAATAATTCATAATAATTACTTTTGCAGGGGGCTTACACCGTACAAGCTCTGCTTTTTAGTCGGCCCTTCTTCCCTTTCAATTTATTTTCTATTTTTTTAATGTATTGTATTGTGCAAATTGATCTAGATGTATATAAATATGTGAATATGTTAAGATGTACCATGATCATTGTAAATATGAGCGATTGAAAGAGGAAAAATAAATGAATTGAATTGAATTAAATAATTAGCCACTGCCAATGGGAGGTGCGATGGAAGGTATCATTTTGTTATAATAATTAATTACATAATTCTATGACATCACAAAAAACTTGACAAAAGATCATTGTGCTCCAAAAATATCTCTAACTTGTTATAATGTTTTTATGTAGATCAACTTGGCGGTTATAATTCACCCTATGTCAACTACCAATGTATTGACAATTTGTATAGTGATGCAACTATTAGTGGAATTTGTATTGTTAATTTAATGTCATATTTCGCATATTAGATTTAAAGGAATTTAAATATATGTTTAAAATTGTTTCCACTCTAGGATTGCCGCAGAGAATACGATTTGAAGACATTGGGGATCTAGTGCCATCAGATGGCGTGCCATTTGTGTCCTCATACAAGAGGACAAATTCCTGCATGTTTGGCAGGAATAAACATGCGACACAAAAGAGGCAAACTGAAAGAGAAAAGGAGAATGAGCTCAAGGTTTGTGGGATATACATGTATATTTACATGTACACTCTGTGTATTCGTACATGCATACTAAGTATATTAAGGTCATACAAAGTTACAAAGTTTTGGAATGGGGTTATGGATTTTGTTTAAAGCCTCTAAAGTGTTGGGAGTACCAACAATTTGTTGGCAAAATTCAACCTAATTTGTATCATGATGTGAAAGAGGATGTCATTTATTACACACTTCTGGCAGGATTTTCAAAACAAACGTATTGTATTGTATGATTTCATCAAAATATTGTCTACAAACACATTTGTTTTTCAAATCTTTGCAGAGGTGAATGTTATATGACATCCTCTTTCATGTCTTAACAGAATTGAAGTGAAATTTTGCCATCAAATTTCGAGGCTCCCAACACTTAAGTGAGACTTTAAATGCTTATATATTTGAAGCATTTGTGATCCAACAATAAACCAATGACTGTATCGCGGTTTAAATCGAGGCTAGTTTGTTGAAAATCTAAATGATAGACTTTATATTGTGTTGTGTATGCTCTCTCAAGATTGATATTACTTTGACTTTAAAAAAATACTTCTTTATTAAAACCAACCAATTATTGAGCAAGCATATATATCAGAACTGGATATTCTGATATTTTCTTGGTCGCAGCTGCCATTTTATGGCTGTAGGCGCTTTTTAAAATATAATGGGAGTAATGATACATTTTAAAAATGGTTGTTTTGAGGGAAAGAATTAACATGATTTGCTGGAAGAGCACAGTCAAGGAAATGAACAAGTTTATTTTCAACATTTATTCAAGATTGATATTATAGCTCTGCATTTGATTTTAAAGGATCCTAACTCAAACGTATTTGTGCATTAACAAACAGCTTAATAATTACAGACTCTATGGAGAAAAAAAAATGGCCAGGATATGTGGCATCACATATGGGACTACTCTCAATTGGTTTTCAAATTTTCATTTTTCTTCAAAAGTGGAGCTGTCAGTCCATCTCCAAGATCATTTTAGGGTCCCAATAACTCTGCATGTCTACCTGAAAAGTCAAGCTCACATGATTAATCAATCTTACAAAAAACATAAATATGTAAGTCTTTGTGAGAGCTGACCAAAAATTACCACAGTAAATCCAACTTAATTATAAATGTGGAGTTGCCAATTATGGGTCCACATAGAGATGGTGATTAAAAACTTAAGAGGTCTTGAATAGTTCTTCCTATTTTTTATTCTTCAAACTTTCACTGATAATTTTTAATACTGATTGATTGCAAATTGACAGCTGGGTTTTGGTTTTCTTCAAGTTCTCTTTTCATTGTCTGAATAAAAATGTTAATTTGATGCTTGCAGAAAGATCATCCGTTGCCTCTGAAGAGAAGGTACAGGATGCTCCAACCGTCTCGCAAAAAAGGCTGTCCAGCTGCAATCGAGATGAAGGAAGTTATAAGATTTCCTGACTTCAAGGTAATTTTTATTGTATCTGAAGATTTATGTTGATTGTAATCCTGATTTTACTTTCAGGCATAGGATTTACACAGGTTAATAATTTCAGTCTGCAAAAGGGACACTCCACCTTTAAAGTATAGAAGAGTATACTTAACCCTTTGTTCTCCTCCTGCGCCGATTGGCACGTTCGGTCGATCGCCAAATTCGCGTTTTGGCACAAGATGCAATATGCATTCAATACAAATAGTCTGGCGTTGGATAGTTCAGTGCACAGCGAACATTTAAAGAACAAATTTGTTTTCTTGCAGCCTGTGAGAAAAGTCAGTATTTTGTACATAAGCATAATACATGGTCAACGGCAGCCATGGCACAGTGGAATGTTTTGTGGAATGAGGGTTGTAAATTTAACCCCTTTTGGCCTGAATATGATTAAACCGGTTTCAAAATCAATTGTTAAAAAACTTTAATAAATGTATCACTAATATCTGGCTTTGGTCATTGTGACTACCGGTACATTTTTCTTATTTCTTCAATACAGATTGCTCCAGATGCCACAACATGGAAAAGAAAGTCTGTGAGTGCAAAAATCAGAGATGCACTGTCAAAAGGAGAAGAGCTGCAGACAGAAAAGCGCATCTATATAAAGCTCCCCTCCAGTGAAGACCATCAATGCCATGATGTAGGAAAGGTAATTTAAGAATCTCTTTGACCTGCGGGTACATTGTATCTGTATATGTTATTAAATTTGAAATTATTTTGCCTAATTTTATTTCCTTTTGGGGTACAGGAATTTTCTCAGGGCAAGATATTCTATTATCCTGTTAAGAGATCACATCTAGCAAAAAGAGACATTGATTTACTGTACATTAAACATGTACAAAAAGTAAGCATCTTTCATACTTAAATACATCTTTATACATTTCCTCTTCCAGGGACCAAATGTCATTATGCTTACCTTGATATAATTTGTTTGTTATACCTATGCCTTTTATTTTGAGATTTTTTGGTCATCTAGGGGCATAATTGGAGTCAAAAGAGCCATGTTTTCGGCAATAAAAGAAAAGTCAGTGGCATGTTGAAGACGAGCAAAGTGACGAGCAAAGTGACATGTGTTTGTTTTCTTTAACTTTTATAATCCACAGATGACAGGGTTTCTCAAGCCTATCGATAAGAGATTGTCACAAAGGCTGACTGAGTTGGTTGGGCACGGCGTTTCAAGTGTCCAGGAGATGAAGCGCCACCTTCGAATCCATGTAGAGACTGTTCTGTATCCGGATCCGGAAATTAGGCCACAAGGGACAGACACAGCCTTCTACCCAACAGATGAAGTCCTTGCTAGTCGCATATATGCCGCTAAAATGCACCTTCGGTAATGGCTCAACATTCATATCTTAACTTTATCGTTCTTTATTAATTTTGGGTAATTTGTTCTGAAATACATACACTATTAGAATAATTACAGGAACTAAAAAGAAAACAAATAATTAAGTAAAAGAAAACAAGAACGGAATGAAACCGGCTTATACATGCTAAACAATTGACACAAAAAAGGTCAAAATAAAAGTAGCAACTGTCCCTACGATATTATACTTTCAATCATGGAAGAAAAACCAACTATGATATAAGGAGAACAAATTATCACCATATTTTTAAAGTCAAGAGTATGAAATTAAAAAAATAATGAAGGTACATGTACATAGTCATTATGATAGTCTTCACTTCACATTACATTAACTACCAAACTACTTGATTATTTGATTTAGAAAATACAAAGCTACACTGATACAGGGTAGCATCTTCAGTTCTGTCAGAATCACCAAATCAAACCCACACAATTTAATAAGTAATCATTGCTTTACCAACTCTTAGGCGGATTTTTACAAATATTCAATTTCAGTCAATATTTTTAATCATGTATATGTAAATAACAACTTTTATATTGGTACTAATTATAAATCCCAGAGTATATTTGAATTCTCTTGTGACTTGAACAGGATTCCTAGGAAACGAACGTCTCAATAGTAAGTTGTACGACGTATTGCTTTGCGTCCTTTGTGCAAACCTTTGCTGTGACCTTACTAGAGGGTGTGATGGATAGATGGATATACTAACAATTTTTATATTTCATGTGTGGTTTATTGGTTTATTTATTTTCTTTTATATATTCATTTTTAGTCTTCCATACCAGCATCTACCAATTTAAAGTGTATCTGAAATATTTCAAGTGAAAGAAGTGCCAAGTTAGCACAAAATGTAGAAGTGAAAGGACAGACACATTTCACTATATTCTGCACACATTCAAACTACCAAAATTTGATTGAATAGTTACATTTTAAGTAAGTTTGGAAAGTTGCAAATTGCATCTTCATAAAGAAAAAGCTGCTTATGCCTTTAGTTAGATACCAGTATGCTTCAAACTCTGCTTCATTATCTATGCCCTTTCCTCACTTTATACAGTTGATTATGTGTTGTGACATTATA
Source organism: Strongylocentrotus pallidus (assembly GCA_030265145.1). Classification (NCBI taxonomy): domain Eukaryota; kingdom Metazoa; phylum Echinodermata; class Echinoidea; order Camarodonta; family Strongylocentrotidae; genus Strongylocentrotus; species Strongylocentrotus pallidus. The sequence goes on along the minus strand of JARBES010044625.1, from coordinate 5,121 downwards.
CCATTTAATAGTTTGTCCTACCTTTGTTCACTGAATGAGAAGAGAGAGAGAGAGAGAGTGTGTAGTACAGTACCTTTTTAGAATTACCAAATGCTTGCTTTGATGCGTATGAATAAGAATAGCATAATTGCTACAAGTATGTATCTTGATGCTGTGTATTAATTATTGCTTGCAAATTGCACATTATTATTTAGTATTAACTCACGTAAGCATGAGTCAAGATTTCATCCACTTGTGGCTGAATAAAACTTTTTTTGGGGGGGGGGGTGGGGTGTATAGATGACCTAATTCTACTTCTAGTGGGATGCCATCCCAATTCCAACATTCCCACCCCATGATTGGTCCATGGTCTAAAAAGGAAAATATATTTATTAGTATATTTGAATCTATTTTTTAAACAAATACAGCCAACAATATTCACAATGACTGTCACATATTGCCAGTAACATGAGCAGATGCTGTTTATTCATTTATTTTTTACACATTTCTGTTACACATTTCTTATTCACATCAACTCTTTCATTCATTCCCATCTATATTGGATTTGTTAAATGGAGTAGCTCTGATTTTCAGCCCCACCTAAGTTTGGTTAAAATATTACCTGTAGAAGCTCTCTAGCATCATAATACTGGAGGGTGTGATGGATAGATGGATATACTAACAATTTGTATATTTCATGTGTGGTTTATTGGTTTATTTATTTTTCTTTTATATATTCATTTTTAGTCTTCCATACCAGCATCTACCAATTTAAAGTGTATCTGAAATATTTCAAGTGAAAGAAGTGCCAAGTTAGCACAAAATGTAGAAATGAAAGGACAGACACATTTCACTACTTTCTGTACACATTCAAACTACAGAAATTTGTATTGAATAGTTACATATCTTTTCTTTCCATTCTAATTAAGTGTGGGATATTGTATATTGCATCTTTGTAAAGAAAAAGCTGCTTATGCCTTTAGTTAGATACCAGTGTGCTTCAAAATCTGCTTCATTATCTATGCCCTTTCCTCACTTTATACAGTTGATTATGTGTCATGACATTGTACCATTCAATAGTTCTCTGGTGGAGGTGAACTGATATCAGACACATGCCATGTTAAATGTAATATTGTTTTCATCCCATGCGAAAAAGTTGTCACCAACAATGGCTGAATATTGATGTTGTAAGTAAACAAGAACAATGATCAGAGTAATATGGATAGCAGAGTTTAAAACCAAAGGTAACAGACAAAATGCTATTTTTTCTGATTGTTTCTTTGCTTCTCATTAATAGATATGAATTAACTGCATGAGTTCCATGCTCCATAGTTGCTTAAAAAATGAATGATAAAAGAAAAGGTAATTTGCATAATGTAACATTTATGGCAAGTAGTGTTGTTACTTTTTTCTTTGGTGTTAATGAAATCAACTATTGTTAATGGTTTGCTTGCTGGTTAAATGGGATTTATACTGAAACAGATTCTGGTGAGTATTATAAAAATAAATGTTAGTTGTAATTTCTACCCAATGATGTTTCATGCTTGATATTATAAACCTCTCTATAGAAATGTAGCCATCTGATTGGTCGAAATTGCAGTAGCGATTTTGGATATTCCCTGAAATTGACGAACAAATGGTCAATAGTTCATGAGTGATATGCCATATTGCCCCGGGTAAGACGCCGCTTAAATCAATTGGGCTTATGCAGATCCCCATTGGTTTACGTGTTAAAATTTTCTTTGTGCAAGCGCAGACACGTACCATACAGTGCTTTTTGTCTGCTATTCCCAAATGATTGAAACTTTCAGTCCTCTTTCCAGCTAAGATAAATAGACAGTTTCTCAGATTTTCTGTACGTTTTAACTAATATTTACTCAATGAAAGGATTCTTGGTAGATTTTTGTTTCAATTTGGCATATATAAAAGACATATCGACTGCTTTAATATTTGAGGTCTGGCTGTTTTATCGGCTCAAGGGAGGGCATATCTTGCCATGACCCAGAGGCGTGCCATGTGCAAGTTCCTGAGAGCAGTCGATATCTCTATATTATTACACAGATATATTGAAGATTTTGTGATTTGTATATTGGTTATTTTTATAGTAGGTTTCTCAAAGTACACTAGCCTAAAAGCAATTTATTTAGCAGATTACTTTTTTTAATGACTTTGTATTGGAAATTAAAGTCTATCTATTTTGCAAGTAGTGGAATGTAAAGATCACAACAAAGTATTGAGAGCATTCTGAATTTAATCTTAAACTAACGCCTCACACTTGTGTAATAACAATGTGTGTACATCACTGTTTGAAATGTCTGTCGGTTAAAATTATGTAAAAAGAAATAGAATCCACACAAAAACTTAAGAAGGGCTTTAGCAGAAAAAAATCTGTAGTGATCACAAACCTTAAAACAAAGAAATTGATTACAAATTCCTAGTACTTTTCACATTTTATTCTGTTAATTTCATTTTGCTAAGATCTAATGTATCAAGAATTAAACCCATCTAGGTCACTTTGGTGCACAACTTTTTTATTCACCAAATTATTAATTATATTTTGTGCAATTAAAATTGCAATATTCAACACTATTATTGTTCTGTTGGTGACATCCCCATGTTCTAAACAACTTGACATTCTTGTTGTGCTTTGACATGGCAAGAAAAAAATGATGAAGTGTATTATTTTTAAAATGTTACTGTATTCTAACAAATACATTTTTTCTTTTATTGCCAGATTCTGTAAAATGGATGTCCCTAACTTGAAGGAGGAAGTTGAAAAGTGGAAGAAGCAGTCCCCCAATGACAAGTTTTGCCTGAGTTTAGGCTCAGGCAATGTAGATTCCACTGGAGATACGTATGTCATCTCGGGTGTGGAAGAAGAGGTCATCCCATCATCGTCAGGGACAAGGGAATTCTTCTTTTGCCACCAGACTGCATTTCAGAGGCACTTGTTGCACAGGTGACAGGTTTCATTATATTTTAAAAACAAACCGATGCTGGGATTCGTTTTTTAGATTGTATGATGGTAAAGTGTTATGATTTATGGATGCATGCTTCCACACATACAGGTACTCTGGCAAATAAGTGTATAGCTTCAGTTTACTCTGGAATCAACCTGTTTTACAAAAGTACATGATTGTGTTTATGATATATGATTGTTTTATAGTTATTTATTGAATAATGGTTTCTTTGTTTTATGCTGATTTCATGACTTGATAAGGAAAATATATTTGTGTATTGGGTGGTAAAGTTGAAGTTAAGAATTCTTTTTATCCATGTAGGAAAATTATATCCAGTTATCGTAACTAAAAGTACAAACAGAACATTAAATTTTGTTTCAGGAATGCCAATCTGTAATATCTTGTTTAGTCATCCCTCTCACCTTCCAAACCGTTGATAAGGTTTGCATTTATTTGTATCGTTGAAATCATATAGGTATGGAAATGATATGACATTTCTGGATGCCACATATCGGACAACCAAGTATGCACTTCCCCTATTCTTCCTTGCTGTCCGTACGAATGTCGGCTACAGTGTTGTAGCTGAATTCATAGTGGAGGCGGAAACAAGAGCTGCCATAACCAGAGGCCTCCAGACCATCAAGCAGTGGATGGAGGAGGAACACCTTCCATGGGAGCCAGCATGTTTTATGACTGACTTCTGCGAAAGGGAGATCTCGGCAATTGAGGAAGTTTTCCCAGGTTTGCTTATTTACAATTTCGAAAAAGAAATATAGTAATGATTCACGTTTTTATGCTCACATGAGCTGTTGGGATTTATTTCTTCCATTTTGTGTGTGTAGCGCATTGTCTAGAAAGTATTTATAATCTAACTACTTCTTAAAAACCTTGGATGGGTTGTCACTAAACTTGGCAGGGAATGTCCAGGATTGGAGGGGGGGGGTAGAAGATCTATACATTCATGACAAAAAGCCCAGTTGCCCCATTTAAGATCTTGGGTTTTTTTTTTTTTTTAAGAAACAGCAAGCTCATGGGATTAGTTTTCTAACACCATTTATCCTCTTTAGTTGTTAATCTGTTTGCCTTAAACTCCCATGCACAACTTCTCAGAGAGCTCCCTTAGCCCTGTAAAAAGTATGAAAATTACCTGGCTGACTTCTTGCTTAACACAAAGGATTTCAACCGCTCATCTGAAAATTATGAATCAATTCTAAGTGAGCAATTTTGTTAATTTTTTACGCGGTTTACCTGCATAGTGCCACAGTGACAAAATTTAGCTTATTTATCAGGAGGAAAATATCAATAATTGCTATGTATGTGATAGGATGTGAATAATGTGAGAATAATTTGTGGACAAAATATACAAGGTATCATATTTCCAAAGGTTTATTCTGTTCAGTTACGGATATTTATTGAAGGGGTGTACCAGTTAAGTATGTTAACTGGGAAAATCTGTACCTTTTTGAAATTTTTCTGGCAGACCTCATGCTGAGGGGAAGGGGCTCTTTTTCCAATAGGGAACAAGCATGTTCAACTCAGGGAAACTTGCCTCGATTGGGGCCTTGGGGTAGTATTCTCCTTGCAGTAGGAAGTAGTAGAAAACTGTGAAGACTGAGTATCGTTTTCCAGGGGAATCTTGCATAAAAGATGTGATTAAACGCAACTTTTAAAAATCAATTGCATCTAGTTTAATTCTCGATTCTGATTGGCTGAAAATCAAGATATGTTTGCTTTTCTTGAGTTGTGTTTAATCCCAAATTGTATGGAGACCCCCCAGGTTGACAATTTACAATGCCTGGTAATTTATTTCTCAAATATCTTTCCGCAAGTCCAGGAGAACCAGAACCCAGTTGGTTTGTATACTGTTTTGGATACCTTTGTGGATAACTTATGCAAAAAAATGTGGTCATGGAAGTTTATTGTGGGTTAACCGTTAAAATCGATTTTCCATTTAAGGAAGGGAGAATTAATTCTTCATTTAAATTAACAAATGAAGTTTGATTAAAGATAAAGATCAGCTATGGTCATGCGATTGCATTGTGAAAGAAACGTTGTGAAATCAATCAGAAAAGGTTGATCATCTAGCATAGATGCATGTACTGCATGGTTCTGGAATCATCAAAATGATAAGAAATTTGGCCCAGTCTTCTTAAAGTTACAAGCACTGTACACAGAAAGATGT
>JARBES010044504.1:0-11101 GCA_030265145.1 Strongylocentrotus pallidus | reverse complement strand
AGTTTGAGTTAGCAAGACTTAAATTTAGTGCGTAAGTGGCAAAACTAATGTTTTCAAGTAAATTCTACATGGAAAAAATACGTAAAAATTACCAATGAAAAAATTCTTTTTTACAGTGTACGATTTGCTTTTGAAATTATTTATATGAAGGAAATCGTTGAAATATGATATTGGTGAATAGCGACTTCTCCTGTATAAACCTTAATCAACCTTGGCTATAATGAACAATACTCTTTTGCTCAATCCACTCATTCGTTTAATCTCATTTTCTGCATTTGTCAAAACCAACTTCAAATATCAGGGTGGACTTTACCTTTAAGGATGCAGCATTGAAGCGTTTCAGAGCGATGTTTAGGGTGGCTTTGTACGATTTGCTTTTGAAGTTATTTATATGAAGGAAATCGTTGAAATATGATATTGGTGACTAGCGACCAGCTTCTCCTGTGTAAACCTAAAGCGATCATGGCTAAAGTGAGCAATACTCTCTTGCTCTTTCTACCCTTCCCTGAAAGTAGGTTAAGAACAAAACTCAATCCTTGTAAACTTTAACCCAATTGAGACGGGGCTGATCATCAAGTTACATGGGGTTTATTGGAGATTTAAACCCGATAATGACGTTCATTTGTCATCATGAGCTCAACACATTCAAACCCAGGTGAGACTTGAACTAGAAATACAAGATTTCCTTCTTGAGGAATTCGATCCCATCCTAGGTATTACAAGTTAAAGGTGATGTCGTGCCATTGAGGTAGATAGGAGATTCAGAAGACTGATAAATAAAAAAGAACCTCTAATACTCACGGTATGAAAGGGAATTGTAAAAACAATTTTTTTTAAATCTCACACTGACGATTCCTAAGAGGAATAGGATGAATATTAAATTATTTTTGCATTTAAGACAGATCGCTCAAAGAAAAGGTCCATACAACCTCTAGGCCTATAACGTTGTAAACCACGTTTGCAGAGGCATCGTTTCGAGGGGGGCGGGGAGTCCTCCTATTTATGGAATGAATTTGATTAAAACGTTGCTGCCTTCTAAGGGCAGATCGACTACACTGCAGCCATGCTTGTAATATTAAATCATAGTAGGGGACAACAGACACAAATATATGTAAAAATGTTTGCCTCATTGATTTATGTATTGATTGTATTTATCGAGTATAAAATATATATATATATATATAGATAGTACCATGTTATGACAAAACAATTTCGCAAGGGACACCTGTATGCTCAGTTGTGCCCAATTGAACTGGAAGTTAAGTTTACTAAAATACAATATACTTCTACAATATATTAGTGATATGATTGATCTTTAACAACATCCAGTCATACAGGGAATATTTCATTTTCCCTATTCCCGAGGTGAGCAGGAATACGATATACCTGTTAAATACGAAGCACAATCCAGAAATCCTTTCACCAGCATTTTCTTTCATGGAGTGCTGTTTGTAGTAGGTCCATGATAGGGCGGAAGGTATTGCTTAACCGTTTACCCTTCTAAAAAGAAACTAGACACGGCCAAGATCCTCTCTAAAGTCATCCGATCCGATCCGAGTTGAAATGGATAGAGTCGTACCTCTTTCTCATTTCAACCCCTTCTTCTTCTTCTTCTCCTCCTTCTCCTCCATCATCATCTTCTTCTTCTTCTTCTCCTTCTCCTTCTCCTTCTTCTTCTCCTTCTTCTTCTCCTTCTTCCTCTTCTTCTTCTCCTTCTCCATTTGCCCCTTCTTCTCCTTCTTCTCCTTCTCTTTCTTCTTCTTCTTCTTCTTCGTCTTCATTTATTTATTCTCTTTCTTTTCCTCTATTTTCTATTGTTCCTTTTTCAATTCTCCCGGTTTTTCTCTCTGGGCCAACGACTTTCATTTCTTTTTCGTTTTTGCAAATATTCTTGTTGAAAGTATCACGCTAAAATTGGAATTTAGAATAATTCTGTAAAGCTGTAAAGTTTTTGTTTAAAATGTTTGGAAAACGTTCAAACACTTTCTCAGAAATCGAGTGTCATTCAGCTGCTAACCGTATAACTTGTGAAGGATGTAGCCCAATAACTGATTGACATCTCGTGCAATTTCTATAAATGGCATTCAAGTTGTCGAACAGGAAAGTAGGCCAGTATACTTAACCTAAAGTCATGAGAGTCAATCCATGAAAACTCTCCCACTAAATTCGGCTTCAAACGTGACTAAAATCATGTCGTATTTTAGCTCAATAAGCATTTCCATGACCTATCGTAAATTTTAAACATCATGCGACAATATAAATATAGTTTACCTGCCAATTAGGTTAGAGAAAATCCTTGTCTAAATTAAATATGATATTTTATCCGTCTGATCTTCTTCACTTCACGCGGAGAAACCTTGACTGCCATCAAACAAGTTATCGCCATGGCTGTGATGATGCATGCTGGGATACATCGGGGATTGAAGGTCGAAGAAGGTGGGATGCCCTGTCGTTTGATGTCTATATCTTAATTTAGAGAAACGCAATAATACACATAAACGAGACGAGACAAACAAGTAAACAAAAAAAAGGTGAAGGTAAAGCATAAACAAAAAATGAACTGAAAGTAAAAGAAACAAATAATGTATCTGTAAGACTCCCTTTCGCTTCGATTATAAGTGCAACATCATTCAAATTCAATATATTAAATTTATTTTTGAACGCAGAAGATATGAAGATATAGAGAGCGAAATTGTTAAGACAAATGAGAAAAGAAATGTGGGTAAATAAAATAGAATGAGACGAATCAAAAAAGAGAAAATAAGAGGAAAAGGGAAACAAAAAAACAAAACAAAATTAATCGTTGAAAAAGAAGGGGAAAGTAAAGATCGAAGAGAATTGTAAATCGGGAAGAAATAAGACGATGCATCATATTGATGATTCCGCGTGATTTCTTTCGAATGTACACCAAATGAAAAAAAAGTACATTAGTCTTGAAGTTGGAATGGTAAAACAATGCCATAATCCAGAGGAAAATAAATCATAAAAAAATGGATAAACATCCTGATAATGACAATGTGAGGAGATAATAAATGATCATGATAAAGTGACAGAGACGGATAGTAATGGGTCTATGTTGTGCTGTGAAATTACTAAGACATGTATGAATCACCGACAGATGTGCTTGCGAGTTACTTGTCAGTATTCGGCAGAAAAGGAACACATTTTCAAGGATAGTGTTTCATACATCAACATTTCGAGAAAAAAACACCTACAGATCGAGAAAAGGAAAACGTGGGAACGGAGAATCCTGTTTCTGATGTACTATTGACTCGTTTGCCAGAAATACATTGCTTCAATAAATTTAATCTGAATGCAATTTCAACAACAAAGACGATGTACAAATACTACCCTGGGTGCCTGAGGCTACATTGAGACCTCAAGGTGAACCAGTGGAAAGCACATGATGTATGACAAAAAATGATGATGCAAATGAAATGTAAAAAATCAGTATTTTGATTTTCTTTAAAAATTCGAAATGCTCCAACATGTTAACGTGGAGCATCCATTATTACGACCCAAAATAATCGATTTCACCCGTTCTTGATTAGTCTGTTTTTAGGAAGATTATAAAAAGGTTGCGCCGAGTTGTAGTGGATTTTTGAAGGAAGAAATTATTGGAGACGAGGTAGAGAGAATTAATGATCTAACTTCAAATGCTCGATACAAATCACATACTACAATACAGGATAACAAGAGGGGGGAAAGTACTATGAGACTTGACTGGATAGAGATTTAGAAATAAAAGATATGCACAGAAAGAGGTTGGTATATCCTTGCACCTGTATTAAAAAAAAATATTTAAAAATAAATAAATTGTAGTCCGAAAAGTTTCAGAACGTACTACCAAAGTGCTGCGTGATGACAGAGGGCACGTACAGATTAGAAAGGTTCAACTATAGACATACATCCTTCGTAAATAACAGTGCATTCATTTAGAAAACACTCAGTTCGATTGTGGGAAGATTTCCTTGTCCCGATATGTACCTAATTTTGCAATTTATTTCCAATAACTTATACAAATGTACCTATTTAGCAGATGAAATCCAAGAGGGTTTTTGTAGAAGTTACACATTCCATGTTATCTTAATCATGTTCCCGATTTTTTTTTTTAGTGAATATGTTGCGCTAAATTACCGCATTCTTGAGCAAACTAGGCCTAAGATCAAGCGATTGACATGATTGTGAGTGAGCAAGCTGTGATTGGTGCTAGTATCTCCTCAAGACGTTTTCTGCTCTCTTGCTACATTGCCAAGTAAGAGACCGGCTAGTCTGCACACAAAGGCTCTACAAATTCTTGAACAAAATTCCATAAAGCCTCGAGCTGCGCCTATATCTGGTCTTTGTCAGGATCAGCTTTTGTGTAGACTGTGCCGTCTAAATGGTATCACAGTCTGCATAGTCTCAGGAATCAGACACTCTGTTATGCGCAACGGCTGACGAGAGTTTTGGTGCCTGCAAACTATATAAACAGGCCGTGGTCTCTTAATTGCACAAATTGTAACCACAGAGAGGTACGTGTTGCTATGTCATACTGTGACAAGGTTGAACAACATGCTATTCATTTCAGCTGGATGGGAAGCGAAAGAAGGAGGGACGATGGAACAGAAGACTGAGATGAAAGTTTGGAAGAAAAGAAGGACAAATAAGTTCAGTTAAAGTTCATTCAATAATGTTAATATTCTGGGTTTATATATATTTTAATACATACCCCGGTCATCGGATTCAGGCTTGCCCGCACACAAAGTATGCACATTCTCCACTCCCTGTTTTATATTCTAAAATCTAAAACACTAAAACATACACAAAATGCATATGAATGACGGCCTATCAGACTTGTCATTCATAAACAAACAAACAAAAAGGGGAAAAGTAATGGGGTAGAGAAATGGAAGAATATGCAGTGAAAATATATATTAGGGGATGACTCTTTCAAGTTCTATCACATTTAATATTTTGGAAAATAGCGTATCGTTGAACTGCAGGGGGAAGCAAAAAAAAAAAAGGTTTATTATGGGAGGGAAGGGGATGAATAATTTCGATAATACTGACGTGGTGACAGTTATCTGTCGTTAATTATCCCATCAAAACGTTACCAAGAACTCGTAATATCTGACCCTTTTCAGACTCGACAGCGGACCCTTTTCAACGAGATTACCTAATTATAAATGACACGCGTGCATTAACGAGATACACACGAATCTCTTTCGGCTCGGGGGCCAGATTCCGCCCTCGGTTTAGATCGCGGTTTCGGAGATTTACACTTTACATCGGTTTTTCTTGAAAGCTGGAAGTAGCCAGGATATGATACAGGCCTCTCATTATCCTATTTTTTAGAGCCACCAAAATTTAATTTCTCTTCCATTACATTTTTTTCGTCACACGATTCGAGGAGTATTATTGTAACCATGACAATACCGATTGCAATCACTGCGTGTGCATCGGATAAGAGAATCCGGAGAAACGAAAATTTAATTTTTACTTCTTCTTTTCCTTTCTTTAGTTTCATAAAAGCTCTCCACACGCTTGTTTTCTATTTTCACAGATATTTGTGGTCATCAGAAAGTGAATAAGCCACGAGGACCACAGGTTTTATAACCATATCAACATTCAGCAAAAACTCAAAATACCCTTTTTCACAAATAAATTAACGAATTCATGAGAGAGTTCATAAGAGTGATTTAAAGGGAGGAGTGGTTGCGTTGAAAGGGATAATATACCGAGGGTGAGCCATTAAATCTCAATTTGATTTCAGCATTATTATTAAGTTACCAATATAGAATTCATAATTCAGAGATAAATTACGTTCATTACATGTCTATAAAGGATCGACCTCTGAAAAAATATATAATACGTCAGCTCAAATGTCATAAATTGTAAACAGCCTTGTATGCAATGACTTGATAATTGCATTTAAATGACAGTAATAAAAAGAGCGCCGGATAAAAATATGATTTTCAAAATGTTTCTAGGGTGAACATGCATTTTTTTAAACGAGTAAACAGTTCGAGGAAATGGAAGTGATGAGCCAATATTAACCTATCAGTCTAGACTGTCACCATGATAGCACAAAGGGCCTCTGAATTCAATCTGACTTTCCCATCAAAAAGTTCATGTCATTCGCTGATCTTTCTTGTAAGTTGTATTCAAAAATAGATAATAACTTTGTGCCAAATCAATAGTTGGAAGAATATAGGTAGCACATAGCATGCATGTCAAGGATGATATCATACAGAAACACGAATCATGATGAAAATAGAATAGGTCCCAAGTAAATCAATGAGTCGGCGACATTGGGTGAGTGAAAGCTACGGGAAGGACTATCAAGGTCTTAGGATGAAAGAAGATTTGTTGTTGGTTTGTTTGTTCGTTTTGCCTGGCTGCTAAGAAGGGATGTGGGTGCTTGTAAGTAAGCAACCATACAAGGGACCGACAACTTTAAGTCCTCTCCGATGAACCTAGTAATGAAGATTAATGCCTTACCAAAGGACCCAAGCGTATCGAATTGGTTTCGATCCCGGGACCTCCTGGCTACGAGACTACTGCTCTACCACTGAGCCTTTGCGTCTCCTCAAGATATGACAAGTTAGCACTAACTGAAACTTAACGCTTGTTCTTGCATACATGTAGGAGGGAATCAGCAGGTATGGAGATTGATATGAAATATTTCATTCTTACCGCTATTTAAACTTCATCATTCTGAGGGCATTCTAGAGATGTTCTATAGCATTTCTGAATGATGCATTCGCGACGAACAATGCGAAATTCCCAACCCATGACAGATATCGGATATATCCTTAATGAATGAATGAGATTTCTGATATTGGGTACAATTTGAAAAACTTTGAAACGGAAGTTTGGTGAATATTCAATTGGGATGTGCGTCATGTCTTTAATACAGGCATGATACAAGACATGATAGGGAGCATGAAAGATTTGATTGAAAACCACGAGTGGGGAAAATGTGACTTTAAATGTGCACTTATTACACCTGGCAAGCTATGGTGTAGCTATGGGAGCGCGTGCCCCCCCCCCCCCACTCTCAGCTAAAGATGGGGAAAAAGACGACAAAAGGAGAGAAAGAGAGGAACAAAAATGCCCCATTGATGGTTTGGACAAGAGAGTGTCTCCTTCATTTTCATGCTGCAGTGATAAACATAATGATATATATTTTTAACATTTTCCTTCTTTGTTTTTCCCTCAGTCTTTGCTGGTGATAATAGTTTAATGAATGATATAAATCGTCTACCCGTTTATACTTGTAGCTTCAGTATTGTAAATTGAAACATAATTATCTTAAAATGAGACATTGTTAATTACATTATGAAAACCTTCGCAATAATCGACATAAGGCTATTCATTATATAATATCTACTACTTTAATGATAATACCTTGACCAGTATTTCAACAATATTCACAATCATAATCACAGACAGGAAAAAAAAATCATACAAAGAGAGGGCCGTAGGAATGGAATGATGTTGGCAGAAACATAGAAGAACGAAGGAAGAGGAATATTCTTGAAACATCGGCACAGGAAATTAAACAAGGGCTTGATTACACAATAAAACAAACTCGTTCATTGTCTGCTGTGCTTGAGGCCCTAGTGGGTTAACCCCTCGAGTACCAAGATTAAGGTCTCAGGTGTTCAGGAGTGGAGGGTGGGTGCAGCTCTGGTAGCGGATGGGTTAATGACTCCTTGGTATAGCTTAGGGATCGGGGTTCTTCAGGACGAAAAGGAAGGAACTGCTCAAATATGCTCCAGGTGCACGATGTTGAAATGTTACACAAGAGAGGATAAACATTGACCAACTCCAAATGACAACGTTTATATTCGAATTGAGATCATGCGAGATGAGGGGATACTAATGTAGACACATTGACACTGGCTGATGGTTATAAGCGATTCTTGAGTCTACTTTGGCATTAAGTTAATTTCAAAAGGCAGGTAACAAAAATCTAGAACCCGCCCATGATGGTTTAATAATTAATGCATATAATAATGAGGAAAAAATGGGTGTTCTATATTTAAGTCCCGAGATATGCTTTGTTTATACAGACCCATAAAGATAATTTCCTTTTAATCGAATGGACTCATTTACATCTAGAATTCTAGACAATCGTATATACATAGCCTATACCATATAGCTCCCCTGTATTTCAGTAAAATATCGCATGAAAATAAACACCTTGAAGCCTGACGGGCCTGTGGAAATGCTGGACTCATCCCAGGTATGCATCGAGAATGTCAAATTAGTGGGCGGACTGATGAGAGACTGACAGTATGGATATCTCCATCATGGCAAAACCTTAACCTAGATAGGTTTACCATGTAAGATGAAGAGGATGGTTAGTTTAAATCATACCGATCAAAACTTGGAATATTACTGGTTGAAATGTACTTGGAAATTGTTCATTTAAAATTTGTCTTAATAATAATGTATAGCGTTTTTCACCTAATTGATTAATACAACTCATGAGTGTATGTTGAAACTAAATTAATCTTGACCCCCCCCCCCCCGACTCATCAAATAATCTGAACCACATCTTTCAAATCATATATCAGTGCAGTTAAAATTGCTCTATTGAAAACTATTCAAATAGGGGAAAGCAAAAGAGTATGGCATTATGGGCTTGTATCCAAATTACAACCAAAAATCAATTTACAAACAGGAAAATAAAGATTGAAGAAGAAGGAGAGGAGGAAGAATCGGGAGAGGAAGAAGATGAAGGAATGGCATGAATCACCTGACCCCGTTTTCATTTGATCGTGATGAGAATTATAGTTACAATATAATTTATAATGATATAATAAATACACAAATCCCGTCGCACAATAAAACTGTCACTTACTTCCCTCTACCACTCTCCCCAAAGCAACCCCTCCACCGAGGAATGCAGCTGAGCTCACGATCTGACGGTGATTATAAATTTGTCATGAACTTCACCAAATTTCATCCTTCCGCCATGTTATTCCTGTAGGACCGTTGGGACATGATGGTAAGATGACCGTGACAAACACACATACTCCAAAGGGTATATATATGAAACCTTTGGTTGCATGGTAGAACAGGGTGAGAGGATTGACCGGGTAAAGGCCTTTGAAAATATAAATGCTTCGAGAAAAAATATACAGGAAGATAGTACGTCATGGGTTAGGAAGAGCGGCTTATAGTTTCTGTCATTCATTAATTTATTCATAAGTCCATTTCATTAAATTTTGAAGTGAATTGTTTCGCTCACATACGATAGAAAGTCCATAGATAAGACAATGACCAAACTCTCCCGAAATATGATGTTTTCTTCTTCTTCAACGTTTCAGTATAAATAAAAACCATAGTCACATATTTGGAATATATTGATGGACAGTTGACGTCTGGGCGAAAAGACACAGGCGGGAATGATTAATTAGGCCTCTCAAAATAAGCCTCACAAAATGATGTAGGTCTATCAGGGCCCCATTGCGCCTGTTGATCACATCCCACTCCTGCCACCTTTTAAAAATGTCATGTTGTATACAGGTACAAGCCTAAGTTGCTCCCAACTCGAATATAACATACCATGCTAGGGTGGAAATATATGGACAGTGTACTACAACGTTACTTTCTAATACAAGTATCGTCAGTTCTTCATTAAGAGGACAATCGTGGCTAATATACCCCTTTAAACATCAATCATGTCAACTCGGTTAGGAGTGAAAAGTGATTCATGGATTAAATACAGAACATGCGAAGGGAGATTGCGATGCCAGTTATCCGATTGAGCAGGAAATAAATGGACATCTACTCCCCATTAATAGAACGGGTATCATGAGAGATATATGGCAGGAGAATCACGAGGGAAGAGGGAGGGGGAGGGGGGGGGGACTATGCTTGGGTCACGTGGTGATGGAATATGATTCTTGAGGTTATTATAATTTGAAAGCAAATAAGAGAGGCGTTTTGTCTAGTGGTCGTATATTCGTGCTCAGAAGTTTATTTGTCGTTAAAAACTCTCCTGGTAATTAAGTAACCCTACTTTTCTCACTTGATATTCTGGCAAGATATATTCAAATGCGTTTTTCACAGAATCATTACACATTTCACAGTAACGTTAAATTTTGACATAGAATTGTCCAGAGTACAATAATGATAATAATTGGCTGTTCTTAGAATAGTTAAATTCGTGATAGAGATTGCAGTTCATTGAATCTGATATTTGACAGAAACTATTGTCCGTCGGTCAAAATAAAACTATAAATGTGCAACGATTCAAATTCGGATAGACATGCATGTATTGATGCAGACCTAACAAAATATTGGTCAGACTCCAACCGTTTTATAGGAATCCTATTTTGAGGATGTCATTGTGAAATAAATTCAGAATTCTCAAAATCTTCCGCTAACTGAATTGCTGGCATCCACGAAAGGAATCCATTATCAAACTAGCTATTTATGAATCCCTAATTAAGTTACCGAAATATATAGGACAATAGAAGACACTTCCAATAAATTAGACGGCAGTGAGAGTAGGGGGTGTCATGTCTCATCTCCCTTGATCCCCGCAGCTTGAGGGCACATCGGACCTATTAAACTGCCCCTCCACATCCTCCTCAAAATTATATCCGACTTGCTTGGGGAGCGTCTTCTTCATTCATTGGCCCTGTCAAGGAGGGGGAAAGATGGATCGAAGACGACCTGATGCGGTTGATTAGTGAGGATATGAAACATGTTATCAAGAGAAAACGGGGAATTTCTTCTGACATCTACTGCTCTTCAATTCGATTCACTGGCTTCCGTTGCCAAGATAATCTTTCCTGGTGTATCATATCCCAACGATATCTTACGTCCTAAGTCTTTAAAGATCTCACCCACTTCGCTAAAACCTCAACGAACCTTGTCCTTGGTGACTTCTTCCTAGTTATTTTCTCGTATCCTCTCTAAACAGTCATTTGATGTTAAAGGTATAGACCAATTTTGGAACCCTCACCCCCTCTTTAAAAAAAATGAAATGGAAGTACTTATCATGTGAAAGAATATGTTTGGACTAATACGTGATGATACAAATTTTGCCGGGAAACCTCCTACTAATTGATATATTTGGTAAATTATTATATCTATC
>JARBES010043837.1:0-16847 GCA_030265145.1 Strongylocentrotus pallidus | reverse complement strand
TTCGACTTACCGGTAGTCCGGGTGGTCCTTCAGGTCCCATCACACCACGTGGTCCTTCAGAACCCTGTCAATCAAAAGGGAAGAAATGGAGAAAAATTAGAAAGGAAAAGTATGTGGAGCATGTTATGTATGTTAAGAATAACACAAATTTCACATATTTCACAATGTATAACCTAATTGCTTTGAATTTCAAAGCCTTTTTTTTTTGTTATAAATTGTCTGGAGCCTAACTCCATACTTTCATACAGGTTTAATGTCTTTCTTGCTTCAACCAGATGATATACAAACTAAAAATTGAATGCTAGCTAGCATCAAAACATCTCAACCTTATGGAGAAGATCTAAAATTTCATTACACATTGCATTCCCCCTTGCCCCTCTTTAACAAAATGACTCTTCCCTTATTGTGCCTATGGGCACATGAAAAAGGAAAATGGTAAATGTGGTACATGGAGTTCGCTTGTACTAAATAAAGCAGGCCTTAACTTTTTTATATTTTTTTACAAGGTATCATTATCAAGGGCATTTTATTTTTAATTTTAAAAAAAGAGACTATTCCAAAGATGGAATGTATTCATAGTTTGTATCAATCTTGTAATGCAAATTAATATTAATGTGTCAACCTTTGCATGCTATCACTTCAATAGTCATGTGTTGTTTTATTCTAAATGTGTTTTTGTGTGCAGGGCCCACAGTGTTTAAATAACTGTTTGGCTACTCGGAGTGAAGAAAAGATGAAAAATAAGTAAATAAATTAACACTTACAGGATCTCCCTTAGGTCCCTGAGGACCACCTTCTCCTTGGGTTCCCTTGTCTCCCTTCTCTCCCATTATTCCAACCTCTCCAGTTCGGCCAAGGAATCCACGATCTCCCTGTCAAATCAGACAAACAATTCCAAATAATTAATGAAAGAAAGACACAACAAGACGTCACAGGGTCCACATCAAAGACTGATCCCTGTAAGTTTTGTACTTTGATTTTGTCGAGCAGCTGCCACAGTTCAACAATATAACCAAAAAACTGTTTTAACATAGTACCTTTTTAGTTTCAGGTAACTGATCAACAATTTAAAAGAATGTTCCTCATTAGCATGCGATGTCTTCACTTCAGCTACAATGACAAAAATTAACATAAGAAGAAAAAGAAGGAGAAAAAACCCACAGTACCTTTGGTGCTCTATGGGGTTGTTTAACACATATCTGAACCCATTTACTACTGAATTTTGTTATCCCCATAGGCTTAGTACATAAACTATCCAGTTTCTGTAGGTTACGAGTTATTAAACATAGGCTCACTGAGTCAGGATATCACAGAAATGACGGTAGTTATCATCATATTTATGTAAGAGAAGTCGAAATGATGACAATAATGGACTGTCAGAACAGTGCAGAGTTGAAATGTGTAGTTTGACTAATCAAATACAGTAATAGTTTTCTGCAACCAAGAAAGGAGATATCTTTCCCAAAGAGAAAAGTTCACGGCTCCCATAATCTGCAGAAAGCTATAATGATGTTAAATGTATTTCTTTAACACAAAGTTAATGCATTTGTGCTATCAGCTGCAATATGATACAAAGTAAAGAAATGAGATGAATAATAGAATACAGAGTGGCTTAAAAATGATTAAGAAAAAGAAAAGGAATAAATGATAAATAATTTTACCTTAGGTCCAAGTGGGCCTGGGTCACCTTGGGCCCCTGTAGGTCCTTGGATTCCCTATAAAAAGATAAGAGAAAAGACAAGATTATAATATCAATATGAAGTTTCTGGTTTTGGTTATATGTCAATATCTATATCTTTAGCTGACAAAATGCTTGTTGAAATAAATAATAACAGAGTGAAAATGTTCTACAAAAAACAGTTGGCATCTGAGCTTTCAAAGCCTCAATACTGACTCATGATTCTTTACTAAATTAAACATATCCTTAAGACTTTACAATTCCACAATTCAATACTTAATCACACCAACATTCAACAGTAACTCATCAGCAAACAAATAACGAAAACACCTATTACTTTCAATCAATAGAAAAAAGATAGAAGAAACTAGAGAACTGGAAACCATACAAAAGTTTACACAATAATATGACCAGGAGATAATTACTGCGAAACAATTTTCCAAGTATTTCACAACTATCGTGAAACAATATCACGAGGACGTAACTGACGATAAAGTACTTCTCAACATATTTCTGTTTTCGTTTTTTTAGCCATTCACAAACCAAGCTTTTTTGTAAGCCATTGATTTCATATCATATGTTTATATGTAAGAAACATAATTGACACGGAGGACTGAAATTAATAGATAAATAACAGAAAAGAGAATAAACATAAGAAACATCCCTGCTGCAATGGAGAGAAGGGTGCAGCAGAGTGTATATTGTAATAAACTGCATAGGGCTGCTTTACAATAAAACAGGTTTGCTAACATATTCAAATGTTGTTCTTGGCAATACTTACAACTTGACCTTGTGCTCCAGGTGCGCCTGGAGGACCTGGTTCTCCTGGGTTGCCCTAGAAACCAGAAGAACAGAGGAGAGATGAGAGAGAGAGAGAGAGAGAGAGAGAGAGAAGAGAGAGAGAGAGATGAGAGAGAAAGAGAGAGAGAGAGAGGAGAGAGAGAGAGAGATAGAGAGGAGAAGGGGGATAGAGACAGATGAGATGAAAATATACATGAGAAGGAGAGAGGAATAGAAGAAAAAAAGAAATCAGACAAGAACAAGAAAAAAAGCGTCAAAGAAGGAACAAAAAGCACTTGGTTTACATTAAGCATTTTAATAGAGAATTGATCAATGAGCTAATGCCCCATCATGTTTTCAGCATTCCATGGGAAACAATGAATTTGGAATGGCATGAACTACAATCCATCATATAGAATGTATGGCAATCTATATTTTGAAGTTTGAAGAGAATTAAAAGGAGGGGGCTTTTGCACTGAAATGGAGACAATCATTCTTTACTCAGGATAAATGCATCTTTAGTGGTTAAGGCGCTAGTTACATTGCTACTTGCTTCGACATCACTGTAGTACATAAGCATTTCATGAACAAAATGAGTTCAAAGTATTAAAAAAAGGTTGGAGCTATGAAAATAGTTTTGAATGGATGTCCATGGGGAGAGAAAGCTAAAGATTTTGTGAGGGCGGGGGGTAAATTGTACACTATATCTGTAAGGCAGGAAATAGGTTATCACAGTTTTCATGAGCCTGTTAGATGAAGAAGAAAACTGAAAATGAAATGGGCACATTTGGGGGTCGTGTACTTTATGTATGCCAATTGGCAATTTAAAAAAGGGGGAAGGGGGGCTGGTTGTGCCCCCTTTATCTTCCAGTTCTACCAGTAGTCCTACGTGCTTACCTCTGGACCAGGGAGACCTCTTAATCCGGGTGGTCCTTGAGGACCTTGTGGACCCTGTCAAAAAAGAATATCAAAGAATAATGAAATCATCAGCGATAAAGGAAAGAAATTAAAAATACAAGTTAAAGCTAAAGGACAGAGTAATATCAATACATTCAGATTTGTTTCTTCTTTTAATATCCATTTTTATTTCACTTTCAACACAGTCTAACAGGTGTTAGCCAAAGACTGTTCTTCAGCAGGTCAAAATGCATGGTATTCATCAAGATATATGATAATATACTACATAAACCAATGGTTTAAGCATGATTCCTTCATTAATCTGCAAATATAAAACGATTTTATCAAAACAGTCAGTTTTTTCTTTCTGCCATTGGTCATATTGTCTGCCATTGGTCATACTGTCTTGCTGCATAAACAGCAGCCATTCACAAACACGTTTCTGCCTTTGCAGGAGCTTAGTAATATGCTTTCTCATTGATTCCTAAAGATAGACAACCAGCACCAATAGGATTAGAAAATTGAATAAGTATATTCAACTCCTAGTGATCCATTTGGGTCTTTTTGATGAATTAAACTACTGATATTTTTTGATATCCCACCGCTGCCACCATGTTTTGATGGCTGTTGGCCTAGCATTGATTTACTCAAATCCAACTAAACTAGAGCAATACAAGACACGGACTACATCGTGTTCATGTGTCTGAACCAAACTTCTTTATTACGTCACAAGCATTCGTGCGCGCTTACATTGTAGCTGTTCCTAATGAATATGTATATATATTCTTACATGTTAGATTACATTTTTCAAGATCATAACACAGGAAGCCTCCTAATAAGTGTAAAATATCTGTTTAAAAAAATAATTCTGTCAGGAAAGATGATGTGGCAAATTTGTTGTTGTTGAAAATACTTACATTGTCACCAGATGGACCAGGATCTCCACGTAGACCAGGAGGACCATCTTCACCTGGATCTCCCTTAGGACCCTCTCTTCCTGAAGGACCTTGTGAGCCAGGGGTACCCTGATAACCAGAATCAAAACAAGAAAAATATATATTAATTAAATCACATCAAATCAATACAGTCCAGTCCAAAATGTGTTGCTATAGCACCTTTTCCTTGCAGTTAGAAAAGAGCTGCATACATTGATTCACTTGTCATGTTTGGGCCACTTAATCATTTATTTGTTATTTAGTTACTGCAGGACTGCGGGTCTGTACATAGTGTGTCTTGAACCAATCTTTCTGTACCCCATCCATGCTGCAGGAAACCAAATCCTGTTTAAGAACTGGATAACATTGAACTTAATCTGTAAGACAATGATGAAATTTAAGAGTATTGTTACATTAATTGTGAAGCTTATTTATTGCCCTATTGAACAATGAAATGAATCACAAAGTCATTAAACGCTTAGAATTCTTTATGAAAAAAGAAAAATGCGACAAATCTTGTGGTTAAAGGAGAAAGGGAATAACTGGATAATAACTAGAATACTAACGAAACACCTGCTCAAAATTTTTAAAAGCCTCTTACCGGTCTTCCACGAGGTCCTGGTCTGCCTGGATCACCAGATATTCCTTGCATACCCTGGATAAAGAGAAAGATAAGGTTTGTATTTGAGAAAGAGGATAGCAAGCCTCCCTGGTTGATTGGTGCTACCATCGCATTACAGTTTCGTTTTCACATGCATCATTCTCATCACTTTAGTTGCCAGAAGATCTACTGATGACCATCAATATTATCACAACATCATCATCTCCATCATTGCCACTGAATTATTCTTCAACTTCATCTTCATCTTAATCTTCATCTTCATCTTCATCTTCATCATCATCATCATCTTCATCATCCTCCTCCTCCTCATCACCATCATCACCATCATTGCCACTGTCCTTATCATTAATCATCATCACCAGTACCATCATCATATATATTGCCACCATCAATATCATCATTGAGTTGCAATCTAGTTACCACCAACATCATCCCCACATCCTCGTCACTCTTTACCACATCACACACAACACTTACAATTGGTCCTGGGTCTCCATCCGATCCTGATTGTCCTGGCTCACCAATGGTTCCCTACAAATGAAAATAAATCAATGTTATCAACTTGCTTGCATGTCCATTGATGTTCGGGAAGACGATCAATAGCATAATACGGGAATGAGATAATAAAACGTTCTTAAATCTGCAATCATAATTAAACTGAAATGGTTGTACTCACCCCATTTATCAAACAATTGTAAAATACAAGATAGAAAAAATGTTACTTCACCAGATTTATAGAAAGCACAATGAAAATGACAATGGGCTCGATATAATATTGAGAATAATCGATTTGGTATATTTTAAAATCACAAGAGATATGCATCACAAAGTATAACCCTGCCATAACATACAAACAGACCAAGCATTATTTATAGAAAGCACAATGAAAATTACAATGGGCTTGATATGATATTTAGAATAGTCGATTTGGTATAGCATAATATCACAAGAGATGTGCATCACAAAGTAGTACCCTACCATAACTTACTAATAGACCCAGCATTGGATATTTACTGAATTAATACAGGCCAAAGATTTTAAAAGCTCTTATCTAGTCTACTCACCGGTACTCCTTCTGGTCCTGGTAGACCAAGTTCTCCTGGGAATCCAAGTGGACCCTGTAACAAGGAAAAGCAAAGTATCGGCAAATGAGAGTTGTGTATGAAGCCAATGAAGTTTAATAGAAAAATCCATGAATGATTACGCTTGAATAAAAATCATAGTACTATATAATTGCATGGTAAAACGTTGGGAAAGCTGCTATGTGTTGAATATACAGAGGAAAGAGAGTAGAAGATATATAAAAAGAAACTCCAGTTTAGCAAAATCGTTCTTCACTGTGAATCAAAACATAATAATTAGGGGCCTAAAACACATTTTCCCAGAGCACAATATTATTTTCTTAACTGGATTGTAAAGCTAGTATGCAAATGGGAACAAAACAAGAAAGTAACACTTGCGAAAAATCTTAAAATCTGTTGCACTTTCTAAAGAAACAGTTTTTGAGCTGCTTTACATCATTGATTGAACCTGTTTCATATTTCAGTTTCTGGGGAAAATGTAATCCACTTACCTGGTTTCCTTTGGGTCCAGAAGGTCCCTCAATACCGCGTGGTCCTGGGTTACCGGGGAGACCAGTTGAACCAGGTTCACCCTTGACACCTGAATCACCTTTGAAGCCCTAGAAGGAACAAAACAAATAAAACCAAACTTATTAGAACCAAAATTAGGAGCAGGAGCAAAAGTACAACCACTGATTAAAGATGGTTGATAATTCATCAATTTTTGCATTTTATTGACAAGTACAGGAATTATATCACAATCCGACCCTTGATAAAAGCAAAGCTAACATTTGGTGATTTTTTTTTTTAAATAAGGAAAAAAAAGGGGGAAAAAGGAATAAAAGATCAAACCCCCGATCCTGCGCACATAAAAATCCCAAAATTTCACTGGAACCACAAATGTCAAAATGTTTACAAACACCTGGTAAATTTAGGACCCAAAATATTTAGTTCCAGACTCTTCGGACAAAATGTGATAGTGTGAAGCATTGCTTAAATACAAAAAAAAACACACGCTCTGTAAGGGGTGTTTTGTAGTCTTAAATATCCCTGTGTTTTTTTACTGTAACACAGGGGTTTAATTCTATAAAAGTTACTAATTTTACGCCAAACAGGGAGTAAATCTGCAATCTTGAATGTGGAATTTGTTGAATTATAAAATGCTAGGAATACTTACCCTAGGTCCATCTCTGCCTGTTCTTCCATTTGGACCTGGATCTCCTTTGCCTCCCTGAAAGAGTAAAACAAAAGAAACAATTAGATCATTATGATCATAACCTAGGTTCTGATCAACATTCAAAGAACAGTTGTCAATATCCCTGAATTTCAACTTTTGCCCATAAGGGTAAAATTATTAGGCATCAACATTTACATAACATTTGCAAAGTATATTTGCTGAAGAAAACAAATAGTTTCATGGACACAACAGCCAATTATGTGAGTGTGTCATATCCCACATCACTCCCTTAGGCTTTTCATAAGCATATCAACTGTAGTTCATAATCTGTAATGTCCCGAAAATTAAAATCAATACTTTAATTGCTACCATTAATGACAGACTCTGATTCAAGTGATAAGATGTTTGATGTAAGCCTAAGTTGTCAACTGCAAATAATAATAATTACACCACTACAACACAAATTAGAAACAAGTCATACAATACCAAGAAATGAATATTTCCAGAATCAAGTGTCAGTACTAAAACATCTTTATTCACTGAATGGATCATTATGTGTAAGGACTCTTGATGACTTAGCTAACAAATCTAAAGCCATTATAAATCATCCATTCAGAGCCAAAAGATCATAAACCATGTAATAAAGTATATGAGTAAGTGCCCTTCTGGCTGTCGGCGGATGACAAATTCTTACCTTCAAACCGCCTGGTCCATTGTCACCACGGGGTCCTGGTTGCCCTTGGATACCCTGAAAGTAAAACGGTAAGAAAAGCCATGTGTTACGAAACATCACAGTAATTTTTAGAATTTCACATGATTAATAATAAATACCCTACGCATGCCATCCTGGCTGTATTGTCTACTAGTTACTTTGGAGAAAATAATACATTAGTATTCCATTCAAAGCAGGTCCTCCAGATTGTCTTTTTAAATAGCTATTATGGAATTAATAAATACATTGCTTTCAAAGCATATTAGTGTTAGGGTAAGGGTGAACCTTATACAAAGAGGAGATCCCTCAATGTACAATAATCTACCTTTGTACACAACACACAAAAATAACTGGTGTTAAAAACCAAAGAAATTTTATATATTTCCAACTGCTACCTCATAAGCCAAGCAAAGAGTAGTTATTGCTTTACATATTTGATGAATTGCCAACCTAAAAAAATCAAGAAGAATAAAGTTAGAAGAAAGAGATCAAGATACAGGTATTGCAAATATCCCGAGGTAGAATAACAAGTTCAACATCCCTTAAAACATACATGTAGATTCACTCCAAACAAAGAATTACCCTCATGCAATTATATTCTAAACTCGGCCTGCTGCTGCCTCCGTGAGAATTCTGAATTTGACCATTCAATACTTTGAACTGCACAACATGAAATAGCTAAATAATGGGTCACATGATAGATCACATGATAGATCACATGACCTGGACTAACCTGACTTCCTGTAGATCCACGTTTTCCTGGGTTACCCTGTGGACCTGGAGCTCCCTATAAAGAAACAAAAACCAAGAATCTTCCATCAAGCCACACATCACTTGGAGAAAAAAATTAAAGATGTTCAAGGAAGATGAGAGTAATAATCAATGAATCAGCTAACACTATTTTATCTTCTTGATAAATATGTTGAACAAGTAATATTTTGTATGCATGAATATATTTCATATTTCTCCATTCAGTCAGAACGATATAACTGTCTTACCTCATATGTGTGTAGAAACCTAAGAAGGGCTTTTCAAAAAGCATAGGCGAAAAATTGAAAAATATAGAAACCTTGTTATTGGAATAAAACCTGTTACATATTTCATACAAAACATAAGTATGTTGTGAGAGGATATGATAAAGAACTTACTGTTAGACCAGGATCTCCTGTTTCTCCCTTACTACCAGAAGGACCAGGCATACCCTATATTGAGAAAGAGATAAACAGTATAATATATATATCTATAAAAATCATGTAAAAAGTAGTATGAACCTATCATCACTTGTTATATATTTGAATGAAATAAAATAAGAATATGCACTGTCTGCTACCTCACTACGTACATGTAAATGATCTGAAACGTATGAGGTGATTCAACATCAATTACGTAAGTATTGTCCTTACATTGATCCTCTTTGTTAAGAAGTGATATTCTCAAAGCTTATATCCTAAAGCTGCTATGAAAATAGAACTTTATATCAATGGAGCTGCATGCATGCAGAATTTAAATATAAAGGAAAGAAAATTATTTTCCCTTTCGGTATTGCACAAAAGCAAATTAAAACCTCATTTTCAGCACCCCTCCAAATTACAGGTCAACAGAGGTAAATTTCCTGCAGTTATGTTGATGATATAACGTGTGGACCTGATCGTCTTGTCAATATAGCTGAGGCGATGAGCCTTGCTTAATTGTGAATATCCCTACTCCACAAATGATGATGTCATCAAGTTCGACAACTTCCAATTTTCAAAGCTTTGTTACTCCTCTGACAGACACTATAGTAGCATATAACTGATATTATTGTAATCTATGGCTAATAAGCTTTCCAATTGATACATAAATGAAGTATTTAATTTTTCACTACAGGGCCTTTAAAGAAGTGATGTTCTATGATGATAACAGTTTCTTTACCTGTAGACCGATAGGTCCTGGAGCACCTGGGTTACCTCCTGACCCTTCTTCTCCCTTCGGTCCACGGGGTCCTGACTGGCCTGGAATACCTTGCTCTCCATTGTCTCCCTAAGCAACATCAAGATTAAACAACAAAACATTCAACATCAAATAATGCAAATGAAGATATAGAGGGAAGATAAAGTACAATAAAGAATAAACTATATATTCCTTTCTGAAACCCTATGTATTTAGTATTGAACTCACACTGACACTGCTTTGTAATTTGTATATTGCTCAATATACTCCAGTGCTGACCTAAAGATGTTATCTCATAGTGTTTTGTATCCAGGATAATGTGCTAAATAAACTACAACCAGTACTATTACTATTGTTATCAGATTACTTACAGGAGAAAATATTACTCATTCTCAATATGAGAAAGTATGATTAGAGCAGAAGAATATGAATGAAGAGACAAAAGATAATGTTGGTGATGATGAAGCTCTTTTCTGAAAATTGTCAAATGAATAATATTACTAAAAAATAGGAATTTTGGAAACTATTTTCATTACCTCAGAAATGATTGGATCAGGACTGCTTCAAGGGAAGAGTAAGGCGAATAGCATATATGAAAGGGGAACAGGGACAGAATATAGTAGGGCTGAGGGAAAGAGGATACAGAAATGGGTGTGAGTTGAGAGATAGAGAGAGAGAGAGAGAGAGAGAGGAGCTGAGTGTCTGGTAAGGGGAATAAGACATATAAAGATGGAGGAAGGTTGACTTACGGGTGGTCCAGATTCTCCAAGTGGTCCTCTTTCGCCTGGTGGACCGGGTGGACCCTAGAATAGAAATCAAGTGTATAATGAGCCAAAGTCATTTGATCGGTATTGCAATAACTCATTTTGATACTGTAGACAGCAAAAGACAGCGAACTGGTCGTGATGAGGTAATTTTAGCTGCACAAAATTTAAAAATTGAAAGAGTCAACCTCAAATATCCTAATCAACTCATTGATTATACTACAAACAATTTAAATGATACATGATTAGTTGCAATTATGTAAAAGAATAAATGCTTGCAGATTTCAAAATATCAGATTTTTTTTTTTTTTTTTAAAGAAGTTCTCCCCCATTTAGCTATCTTATTTAAGAATGTCTGACCCCATAACTTAAGATACTGATTTATATAAAGAAATTGAGTCATTACGATAAAGGAAAGACACTTGAAATACCTGAATTGTGAACCTGAAAAGTAGAAGCTTGATAGCTACAGAGTACAGAAATTAATCACTTATTTTAATTGAGGGATGGCTCATCCCTCAATTGTAAAATTTATATTGAATGCTTCAAATTTCTTTCACTGATTCCTTCTGAAAAAAATCCACTCAAAATGTAACTCTTGATCAAGTAATGCATATTGGATGTGTTCTAATGAAGCTATTTTAACTGATGGGCAATGTAAACATTTAGGTAATGGAATTTGCATATCTATTTTCTTAAACAAGGTTCATAATGTGGCAACACAATCTGTGGGTTCAGTCATTTCGATGGCATGGATTCGATCCCACCACTGCAACCATTATATGAACGAAGACATTCAAAACATTATCATTACATTTAGAAAAATCATTTAATTGTGGACTTGGGTGCACTTCACCACGATTACACAAAACAACACTGGTTGTACACAACGATCCCTCAAGAGGGCAGCATACCATAACTGAAAAGGAATGGGCATGTTTTGTCCAGAAGATCATCTTTATTGGTATAAGGTTGATAACTTTATACAGACAAGGGACTTGGAACTATGTATAGTGTGATTGCACGTTGAGACAACTGAATATAAAGCATGATATAGATATAATTCATGGGAGATATTTGTTATACCAAAGTCGAATACCTAATGTCCCACAAGTTAATAGAACTAACTCACCCCTTCACCACGCTCTCCCTTGGTTCCCTTGATTCCAATTGGTCCACTGTCTCCCCTTTCTCCTTCTGGACCCTGTGGGCCCGGTTGGCCGATGGGTCCTGGGGGTCCCTGGTTACAAAGAGACATCAGATTATTGCTTGACCAAGCTTGTATGCCAACAAATATGTCAACCAAAACAAAACCCAACTCTCAAGCATGAATGTGCTTCAGCGTTTAATCAGACAGAGAATATATTCCAAGTGAACACACTTTCAGATGCATGGAGCTGCAGCTACTAAAGAGATGATGGTATTTCTTAGTGCCAATATACATGCAAAGTGTAATGAAAGAGTGAATCAATCGAGCAGTAGTTGTTCAGCAAAAACCAACCCCCATTCCCTCATCATTAATCAGTCTACGAATCAATATATCAATATCATATCTTTAATCAACTGATCAAAAAATTAACTGTACAGTAAGTTCTGTAATCAATCTTCAGTCGGTTACTTGTTCAATCCCTCAAATAATCACTGAATTTCTTATACATTCACCCACTAACAATAACGATTCATCAAAACTTCTGATTAGTTGGTACATCGCTTCCTTGATATTTCAGCAATAAAGGAACAGAGCCATTATGACATGCGCATACAAAGAAAAGAGGAGCATAATATGAAAGACTTGACTTGATTAATTGTCAATGCACGGCAGATATCGTGAACAAATACAAATCATTGAAGAAAAAACAAAAAAACATGGTAGTTATTCAGATTAGGTAGACATGTAATGTGTGAGTCACAAATGATTAAAATGACTAATGACTACTTGAGAGTCACAAATAACTTACTCTTGGACCTGGCATGCCATCACGACCAGCAGGTCCCATAGAACCCTCCTCTCCCTACAACAGAAAAGAAAAGGAACTCAGTTACAATCAATCATTCACTTTCAATGCAAAGAGTGAATATATATAGGAATGAATAATGGAAAGAGGGAATACTAAGGACTAGTTTGTGTGAGGGTATTCAAAACGAATCTAGTGCCTTGCATGGATCAAGTAATGTTATGAGATGAGGTGCAGCTGCACTTCTTAGTCGTCAGTGGTTTACAATAAACAACCATAACTCGAATGAAGTAATTCATCACCGTTATCTCTCTCTAAACATATCAATCACATATTATAACTGACTAAGGGAAGTTCTACTTCATTTATTAATTCCTTTGTGTGGTTGTCAACTTCTGTAAAGAAATCAGTAAAATGGGAAGGGTGCCAAGTCTACTGTGCCATTGTCAAGTTCTTGCCTTCAAAACCATTGGGAGCATGGTGGATGTGACAACTTGAGATTTAATATTCAATCATCTGGGTTTCTACTTTAATAATAAAAGTCTACAAAATCTAACATTGGCTATGGAAAAGAAAAGAATTCTGAAGGTACATGTAAAGTTGAGAAAAAAACGATCAAAAGGAAAACAAGTGTTTGACCAAATATTTAAACTCAAAACACTTATTGAGACTTACCGCATCACCCCTTTCTCCAGAAGGTCCGATTGGTCCTTGATCTCCAGGGCGACCCTGTAACATGAGAAAACAAAAAACATTGTCAGTAAGATAAGCCAATATTGGACACATTGATTTAAATGTCCTTTGGCAATACGTTAATCTACATTTGCCACTCTCCACCCAGGTGTTAAATGGGTACCCGGTAGGATGTGAAAGTTAATGTGGTTGGATGAGCAACTTTGCGCTTGTGAAAATCCTCAGGGAGTGGAGAATGTACATGCATTGTGTACGGCCAAGCCGATGACTGGGGTAATAATATATCTGTAAAGGGCTTTGAGAGGGCCTGCGGTTCTGAAATGCGTTATAATAGAACAAACCATTATTATTATTATTTAATGTCTAATTATAACATTCTTATTTCATTTGTGTATTTTGCAGATATTTGACAAGGATGGAAAGGACAAGGCATCGCTAGACATCAATGATGAAAGCACGTGTAGTTGGATGATGTTCGTTAGAGCAGCATCAAGTTTTGATGAACAGAACCTTGTAGCCTACCAGTTTAATGAGGATGTATATTTTGCCACCTGTAAAGTAAGTATAAATTATAAAGCTTCTTCTTCTTAGTTGATCCCTCCACTATTTTGGAGATTCCTGGAGTCCAAATAAAGTAAACGTGTCAATCCAACTGGTTAAGAGCTTTGGATAGCATTAGAACGACAGGCATCAAAATAGAGCATATGTCCATGTCAAACAATTCAGCGGCCATTGCTCCTGGCTTTGTTTTTTCTAAAGTATAGGGTTAGGGTTAGACTTAAGACTTAACTCTGTTTCGTTGACGATCAGCCATACACAGAGAAGACGAAAGACTTGATGCATGGGTGATCGTCAACGAAACGTAGCTAAGTCTTTTGTCAACTCTGTTTGTTGCTACGGCAGGCAGCCAGTGAAAACGGATTTGTTTAATCAAATTATGAAAATGCAAGCATAAACTTTAAACAGAACTTTGTAATTCCTGGCTCATTTTTCGTGATTTGGGCGTCATATGAAAGGTCGTAAATTGAACTTTCTAGAAATATGATTTTCTCTTTTAAATTCAGATACCGCCCGCCAAATGACATTTTGGTTGCCTCTCTTCAAATTGAACAAAAAAGTTACAATGTAAATCAAAAGCTGTGTCTTAGTACTCCATAAGTTCCATTGCTCTGGCATGCAAGCAAGGTTCACCATTGCACCGTGTGGAATCGGCATTAAAAATATCCGTCTTTCCTCTCAGAGTATTAGATTTATCATGCAATCACAACTCTACACTTTCAAAGTAGATTATTTGTCCATTTATAGCATTGCACCCAACACTCTCACACTCCTCTGTTCTTGTGGAGAGCTCTCGATTTGGGGAACTATTTTTGTGGAAATACTTTGTCGCTCGAAATAAACACTAACGTAATGCAGGCCAGCTTTTGAGGCTTATACGCGCCACGCAGCACATTGGAAGTAGTGCAGTTCAGTGAATATATTTTAGCGCAGGATGCATACGAATATGTCGTGTTTTGATGGAGAAAGTTAGAAAAGTAAAGTTGGGGGAGATACGAAAGAAGAGCATTAATTTTAATCGGAATCAAGCAAATCTTATATTCACAATGTTCACGTAAGTGTACCCATTTCCCGATATCCTTTTTATATAAATTTGTAATTCGAACATGTGGGTTTTTAGGCATGTTTAATGACTTGTTACCACTTTCATTTATTAGTTGGATGTTTTTATGTATTAATGATTATTTCTATGACCATATATCACAAATACATTATTGGTGTTTTGTATTTGTTTGTTTCTTTCTTTCTTTGGGTTTCTTATTTGTGTTTCTTTTTTTGTTTTTGGTTGTTGTCTTTATTTATTTTTTCTTTGGTGTTTGTGGTAATGTTGTTTTGGTTAGATTCCCATTTCATATGCACATGTACATGTATGTAAATGTGCTTGCTTTGAAAAGGATGATTACAGAACCAGAGTATGACTTTGGTTCCATGTACATTCTTGTATTTATATTCTTTTTCATACCACTAAAAATGTTTCTATGTAATAACATTCTTTTGTTTGTTTTGATCTGTTTTGTTCTGTTCAGTTTTATTAATTTCAATGTAAGTGAAGCCCTTAATTATGTTGTTCAGCATTTGTTTTACTTGGGAGGGAGATGGTGTTTCTCAAAGAGATTTATTTCTGCAAGAAATCTATTTCAGGCCTACAAAGTACAAACTACCGTATTGTAATGTCCATGTAACAAGTTCTATATACATTTTTGATATAATTTGGCCTGAAAACAAAAAATAGGCATACAAGCAATGAAAATATATTACTAGTTTTCCACTTATGTCATTAAAGTGTTGGGAGTTAAAATGTTGCAATTGCTTCTTTCTGATGATTCATAGGAATATGCTAATATGACATTTCTACTTGAAATCACTATAATACATGTGTATTTGTACCACCCTCCCCCCTGAATGACATGAAAATATTATTCTTTCTTTGTTATGCATCAATTTGCATAGGAGACACATTTGTTATACACGTTCACATTTGTTATGACAACGTGCAAGATTGCATATTTTCAAAGTAGAGACAATACAAGAATTGCGATGTCACTCTTTTTGAAAATTGGTCAAAATTTATTTTTCTCCCAAGCCTTTTTGCCCCCGATCCTCTGGCACGTTTTCTAGCAATCTAGCGAGATGTTGGGGTATGATGGTAATTTCATCTATTTCCTCGCAGACGCTCTAATCCTATTTTCTTATTTATCTCCCTGGTTAGCCCGGGCCGCTACTATTCCAAATGTCAGCTATTTAAGTTTCAAAATAAACACCTACATATATTTTTGTGCTTGTGAAATATGACAGAATACAGTGCAGTCTCTATACTTTAGTTTCTCTTTACTTGAGATATTTAGATTTCCATGTTTTATTTTTGTTTTTGTTGATGTGTTTTAGGGGGGGGTAATACATGTTACTTGAAATCATCATCTAAAAGGGATACAGTTCAATTGATGTATCATTAAAAATATTTGCCATGATATTTCTTTGTTTGCTATTTTTGTTTCTTCTCCCCTTGTTCTTTATTTAATTTCTCTATCTTTATATCTATCTATTTCACTTGATTTTGTTTTTTCTTCTTCTTTTTCTTCCTTTCTTTTCCTTTATCTCAAAGTGGTATTAAAAAAAAACATTCTTTCCATTTTTAATGATAGTCTGACTTTTTCTAATTCTGCCTTATCTGTAACTTTGTCTTTTATTTGGAAAGATCTTTTTTTTTTGTATTGATCGTCAACAGTGTTTCTATTTTCAATCTGTCCCAAATATCTCTCTCTCTCACACACACACACACACACAAACACTTTCACTCTCTCCTGTGTTCTTTCTCCCATTCTTTTTCTGTTTCTTTTCATTTTGATATGTTTACTTCTTCCCTAAAAATGTAATACATTTGTTAATCTTTTTCTTTTCCTGTCATCCCTGTGACTCTTTTCCAAATGTACTCTTGTTTTGTATTCAATGATTTTCTTTGTTTTTGCTGAATAAATAATAATAATTATAATGATAATTACTTTTCTTTTTTTTTCAGCCAATTTCTCCCCACACAGAACTCAAGGTGTGGTACGCATCAGATTATGCCAAGCTTCTCAACTCACATG
>JARBES010043783.1:0-11110 GCA_030265145.1 Strongylocentrotus pallidus | reverse complement strand
TAGCCAATGTATTATTAGAAATAAAAAGCATATGACAATGCATTTCTGTCTCTAGTTATTGATATTGCGCTTCCTCATAATGGTTGTATAGTTGATTGTTTCACATCCTAAATCAAGACAACAATTACAGTTAATGATGTTACCCTTTTACCTGACTGCTAAGGAAGCAAG
Organism: Strongylocentrotus pallidus; assembly: GCA_030265145.1. Lineage (NCBI taxonomy): Eukaryota > Metazoa > Echinodermata > Echinoidea > Camarodonta > Strongylocentrotidae > Strongylocentrotus > Strongylocentrotus pallidus. The sequence continues at coordinate 10,939 of JARBES010043783.1, read as the reverse complement.
TATGTTCTATAAGATAGGCAGCAAGTGGACTTATGACTGGAAGCCTTATTTGAGGGACTTGGGAAATGAGGATTAAAACCTTACCCATGGGCTTTTTAATTACGTATTTACTTCTGTGTTACAAGACCTCTGCTTTTTCACTAAGCTATCGTATCTATTTTAAAAGATTTTTTACAAAGCTCATGGTCATGAAAGTGTTCAATACCCAGGAAAATATTTTATTACTGCAATAACTTAACAAAAATGTAACCTAAGTATATGTATGAATGAGCATGAACAGATAGAATTCAGAGTTTGGATTCATGAGGGTAGATGCTAAAGGTCACAGGATCATTGATCAATGAACGTACATATAGGTGGAGGCATATCCGAGACTGGTAGTCGCATTCATCTTGTTTTTCCTAACTTCTCAGGTGACACCCATCCAGAAGACATCACCTGTCTGGTTGCCGATGCCTTCCTTGCTTACACTGCTTGCAAGAATGTAGTACGGGCATTCACACTGGGACAGAAGGTAGGTACTTCTATCTTCGTATCAGAGTTGAATAGCCGAATCCATGAGGAGATGGGAGGGGGGGATGTACTGCCAAAACTGTGATACCCAATGTAAAAATTACCCATGTGGCTGTTTGCCACCAGATCTTCATATTTTTGTATTGCTTGCCAAAATTCTTCCGAGACATGTGTGGAGATCCGAATAATGTGGTAACCATTTCTCTATCCTTTATGAAATTTATCTGATTCCACATAGCTCTGTGTTCATGCTAAACATGAAGAATTGATTGATTTGGGAATTGTGAGTCCCCTTTGAAACAAGTATGAAGAAACCCACTCATTATGCACATAGATCCAAAGAATGAACATAAGGACTACAGATGTGTGCACATATCAGAAATAAAGGTAGAAAGAGATTGTGGAGTTAAATGTGCAATTCCTGAAGACTCTGTAAAGCCTAAAGAGATATTAAAATATATAACTTGTGTAAAATGTATGTAATGTAGATGTAACAAACCAGTGTATTTATGGGAAGCTTTCTCCAAGACTATGACATAGCATTCAAAATTTAACAGTCGTTCTCATCAGCTCTAAGCCAGACCCTAGACTGACCTTAATCAAATTGTGAGTGTGAATGCTGCATCATTTTCACACAACTTCTTTCTCTTGTTCATTAAGGTTGTTCATACGTACACAGGTCACACTTCAGACGTCCATCTATTGCTGCCGTTTGGTGACCATCTCGTCAGCGTGGATGCAGACAGTAATCTCAAGATATGGGATATTCAATCAGAAGGTATGCATTCATAAGTACAAGTATTTTGTCAAGAAATCTACAGTTAATAGTGACGTAGAAAGTATTATATTATGAAGAAGAAAAAACAGCATTCTTCACTTTGATTCAGTTCACTTTGCCTATCCTTCCAAAAAAATTAGTCTGCCTTTAATATTACAAGTGTATACTGTAACCAAAATTGATATGTCATTGCTAAGAATAGAAATGAACACTTCGTTGAAGGATTTTTGTATACAGATTGACATGAAAAGTTCTTCATATTAAGGGTGAAGATAATCAAGAGTGCATTATTAAATATAGTAAAATATACTTTTCTTTTATCTTGGTTAAACAAAAGCTGGTCTGGTAGGGCAAGGAGCTGACTAAGTGTTACATGGAGCTCATACCCTGCTTCTGTTGACACACCCTGTATAGCTAGGACATACTTGAAGGGACAAATAGATCTCAACCTTTGTTTACAATACACATCAGAAATGGAATTACCTCTTGCTATATAAAACTTCAATTTCTTACCCCTAGAGCTGTATCTGGATCTACCGTTTGACAACAACATATTCCGGATATCAGCTCTGATGCACCCAGCAACATACCTCAATAAGATATTGCTAGGAAGTCATCAAGGTGGCATGCAACTATGGAATATTAAATCAAAGTAGGTGTTTTTTTTGTGTACTTGAATTCAATTTACTTTTAGGGAATGATTCAGGTAGTACATGGTCATGGAATACGGTGAATTACTTATACCATTTGAAGATGAAGTGAATACAATTAGAAATTATTTTGGTAATTCTTTATTATCGTGTCTTGTAAGTTGTATGGAAAATCACACTTTCTACTTGTGATATTGTTCTTTTCTTTTTCCTCATGAGCTCAATCCGTTTCTGGAGCTGTTTTAGCACTCCACACTTTACGACTTTCAAAAAGATAATTAATTATATACAATATTTAATAATTGATTTGATGAAATTTGTATGAAAGTCCTTTGAAATATAATGACATCAATTTTGTACATCATTTTTACAGTAAGTTGCTGTATACTTTCCAGAACTTGGATTCTCCTATAACAGTCATCAAACAGGTAAATGCTAAAATGCTATTTGAGGTAAAAGTCAATTTGCTGTTTTGTTTTCAAAGTTTGTGACGACAGTGTCATTTAAGACCATGCTTTCCATACTTAAAGTTAAGTATACCAATTAAGAATATGTTTTGGGGTACGAAAATTGATAAATAAATATTTCCTAATTATATGACTATATATTATCAGGGACTTATCAGAAATAATTTAGAGATGCCCATCTGTTAAACAAGTTACCCATTGCATTACCTATTAAAATAGGCAAATGTTAATTGCACCTTAGCTTTATCTTTTTGCTTGATGCAATTAAACAAGTTTCTTTCTTGAATAGGTGGAGGGGATGGCATGTTGAAAGACGATGTCATAATCTTCAAATCATTATTTGATACCTTATCATAATGGCAAAGCAATTTAGCTATATTTAGTTTGAACAATCGCTAGCTTTTGTATGACTTATTTTGTGTACATGTTTGTTCCATTTGCACAAATTCAGTCTCCAGCAGTTGATGTAGTAGCTATAGGTCTCGCTAACGGAAAGATCATTCTACTCAACATCAAGTACGACGAGACGATCGTGACTTTCACCCAAGACTGGGGACCTGTCACAGATATTGCCTTTCGCACAGGTACTTTTTTATCTCCTGTTACAAATATACTGTAGGTACTATCCATCTGTGGACAATAGACACTTAGTTTGTGGCACGCATTGTTCCTCATCATATTCTGTACTATTTGTTAATTCCTCATTTCTCTTCTCTTTCTCATTATTTTTGTCTTGTGACAGAGAGAAGGTTCTTATTCTGATTATTGAATTTTATTTATGTATGGCTGTATGCTATTATTTCAAGGTTATGGTTAGTAACTTCCTCGCCATAGTTCCTCATCGGTCTTTCATTATCAGTGATGTTAATTCCAAACTGCCATGGCATATTGAATTTACCAATTCATAACCTTCCTAATACCTTATTATTTGTGTCCAAAGGGTTGTGCCCCCTATGTTAAGAACCACGGCACTAAGTCTGTTCACTCCTAAAACATTCACATAATTTGTTGATGACTCTTCATAAAGCTATGAATTCACCTTTTGAGCACCCAAATTTCTTTTTAGAATCAAGCATTCATGTAAACAAAGTGTCTTTTAGTTTCAATCTTGTCAAATGTGTGTGTTGCTCTCCAGTGAGCAGCAATATCTCATATTTCTTCATTAACAACAACATTTTCTTCCCTTTTTCTTTCAAGATGGCAACCCTATCATGGTGACTGGAAGCACAGCAGGGCATCTTGCCATCTGGAACCTTGAAGAGCGCCGCCTACAGGCCCAGATGAGAGATGTACATGCCGGAGCCGTTGCTGCTGTATCGTTCCTCACGTCTGAGCCGATTCTTGTGACCAATGGTGGTGATAATACTCTCAAGGTTGGTTTTGAAGCTTCTTACGTACTATGAGAGAACTGTCTTATAGTCTTATTGTTCATCTAACATCAACTTTAGCTAGGCCACTTATAGATGTCACTTCCTTTATGGCCGCAACCTGCCAAGCAACTTTGATATTGTTGTACCAATGTATATACGTGTATTCTATTCTTCTTATATAACAATGTAAGGTTCTATGTATGTATGTTACTTTTTAATCGCTTTTGTGAAATAGAATTGAATTGAACATAATGATCTTTGAGTTTTTAGGAGGAAATAAATATTTTATGAAGAGTTTATGGTGTGCTTTTAGTATACTACAGTGCATGAGAATTATACATACATGCAACATGTTCCTATTTTCCGTCTCCCTGTAATGAAGGTATGGATATTTGACCAACCTGATGGAAGTGGTAGAATCCTGAGACTGAGGAAGGGTCACAGTGCTCCACCAACCAGCATCAAGTATTATGGCAAGATGGGAAAAAACATTCTAAGCGCAGGTAGGTTCAGACAGTGTTTTTGTTGATGATGATGATGATGATGATAATGATTATGATGGTGATGATGATGATGATGATGATGATGATGATGGTGGTGATGATGATGATGATGATGATGATGATGATGATGATGATGATGATGATGATGAAGATGATGATGATGATGATGATGATGATGATGATGATGATGATGATGATGGTGATGATGATGATGATGATGATGATGATGATGATGGTGATGATGAATGATGATGATGATGATGATGATGATGATTTGGGTAACTTTGTGCACATTGTTGGGAGATAAATAACTTCAAATGGAATTATACTCTACCTTTATTCAATATTGGAAACAGTCTATAGAAATGCAGTTATATTCTTTGTTAACTTACAAATTCATAGTGATACTGAAGATTTTTAATTCCCAATTTGTAAAGCTTTCTCTATCCCTAAATGGAGCCTTTATGAAAAGGTCATTGATATGTTGCTTTTTCAAAAGAAAACACTTCTGGGGCGATGAGAGGAGTGAGGGAAGAGTGATAAAAAAGAACAGTGGATGATGATGATGAAATTTGCGTTCATTGAGGTCAAGATGGCACACAAAAATCTTTCTTCACGGTCCATTACATGCACAACAAAGACCTTGGTGTGGCAGCATATGACAATAATAATAACAATGCACTCGTGAAGAAGGAAGATATACAACTAAGGAAAGAGAAATACAAAAATGCTGATAAAATGAATTGAAATAAAATATATTGCTTTTTTTTTTATTGATCAGGTCAGGATGGTACTCTGAAATCTTTCTCCATGGTACACGACAAGCACAACAAAGATCTCGGTGTAGCTGCCTATGACAAGGCACCTGGGAAGAAGAAGGACAGTAAGAAAGGATGGAAACACATGAGGCCTATCACATGCTTTGCTGCAGGTAAGGTCAAAGGCAGACCCATGACACCGGGGCCCCGTCTTAGAAAGAGTTACTATTGATCCAAATCAGTCGTAAGTCCTCTAATCAATCGCAAGTTTGCAGGATCCTATCTCTTATGGACATAGTTGCGATTGATATCAACTTTTTGTAAGACGGGGCCCAGGACTCCTAATTTTTCACGAGGAGGTCAAGTTAGTAGGAGTAAAAGTTTGTTGGTTATTGATAAGATATTGGTGAAGTTTTTTATTATTTGTATTGCAAGTGGTGCTTTACATTTTATGAATATGTATACAGTAATTATGACATGATTTCATGAGATTTCTTATTTTCCTTATCGTCATTCTGAACATTCTTCATTACTTTTATGCTAATGTATAAATATTTGTGTGTATGGCAGTGACACAAACACGCTTGTGAGTTGTAGTTTTCACAGTAATCTGCCCCAACTACTTAATACAAAAATGTTCGTATATGCATTGCCTGCTCATCTTCAGGACTTTGAAGGTTTGAGATATTACAACAAACCTTTGAATTTGCAAAAATAAAGACTCTTGCAGAAATGACCGTTTGTACAGTTATTAAACAGCACATTTATTTGCTGTTGTTGATAGTATATCAAAATTGAAGAAAACTGCTTTTGTTACCTCTGTAGAAACAAGTCGTGAGAGTGACTGGGATGGTATCGCTGCCTGTCATCAGGGCACATCCATGGTGACGACATGGAACTACCAGAAGAGCAACATGGGGAAGCATAAAATCAAACATGATCGCTTCAAAGGAGTACCGGGTGTCCAGGCAACGGTAAGGGCTCTAGGTTATTTCCAGAGGAGTTTTAAGTATTTATTGGCTACAAATATCCCTTGTCTGTCATGTTGTTTAGGAGTATGTACACATTGTGACAAAACTTGACTGTTGCAGATCATTCTTTTGTTTCGATAGTCTTCCAAAGGAGTCAAAGAGTTAAGCCTCCTACTGCCTCAAGCTTAAAATGCCATTGGCTTTATACCTGTTACTTTTAGCTATGGTATTGAAAGGGGTATTGGGTAGGACATCTGTGGTTTGATGGCTTGCTGATCACACTTATGGATGTTCTTCTTTAGAGAAAGAAGTCATAAGGAGACATCACAATGTTTTCTTAAGTGACATCATTGCATTTAGTTAAGGAGTTGGATATGGAGAAATATACTACGTCATAAATAAATCTGGGGCTAGTTTGACCAATTAGATTCAATTTTTGAAAGCATATAAATGATGGCTGAGTTTACAGCTATTATGCTTGAATATACATTTGTTGTGTCAAATGTTCGGCCATCCTTTCGAAATTAAGTTAAATAATAACATCCCTTCTTTGTTGTATAGGCTGTGGACATATCATCATGTGGTAACTTCTTAGCTGTAGGCTGGAGCACAGGAGATGCAGACCAATACAACATTCAATCAGGGATTCACAGAGGGACCTATGGTGACCCTAAAGGTAAGGGTACCCTCTCTTGCTAAATTGTTCAGTCTTGGTGAAAACTACCGGAGATCTTATCATTCAATTTTCAATTTATTACAGTATCATCATCACTGTCATCATCATCACTGTCATCATCATCGTCGTCATTATCATCATTGTCATCATCATCATCTTCATCATCATCATCATCATCATCATCATCACTATTTCCACCCTCACCAACACCATCATTACAATCTTCATCCTTATTGCTATGTGCATCATTATCATCGCCGTCATCATCATCATTAATCATCATAGCTTTGTCACCAAAAATAATTACTACACTTACAAGCTTTATCAACTTTTCTCCAATCGCAACAGTATCCAACCTCTTGCACTGAAGTTGTAAAATTGATATCTCTTCTATTTCTTTTTGTTTTGCTTCTTCTTCTGAATTTAGCCCATGATGGTGCAATCCGTGGTCTAGCCATCAACGGTCTCAACCAGGTCGTTATCACCGGGTCAGCAGATCGTCAGCTCAAGTTCTGGCATTTCAAGAAGAAGAATCTCCTTCAAAGTTTAGAGTTCAGTCTTCCCATCAGTCAGCTCCTCCTGCATAGAGAAAGGTATGACATCAAATCTCTTTGATTATAATCTGTTATCAAATTAGTGTGCAGAATAAAGAGGAAGACCATGGACAACTGTCTTTGTTTTTACAGTCTTTCACTGACCTTTGTCATCAAGTTTTTGCTTTTGTATGGCAATGTTAAAAAACAAGTATAGTATAGTAAATTAACAAACTAAGTAACCTTAAACTTGTCTTTTTCAACCTATGGATGTGAAAATTTAACCTGACAATAATGTGAAAGATATTTACCCAACATGCGTTGTACACAATTCAGAGTTGCCTTACCTAAATTTTCAAGCAGTGAATAAGCAATATTTTTGACACCCTTGATAGCTTCAGCTGAGAACCAAAGGCACATATTGAGTCATCACCCATGGCTCTTTTGTGGCCATGAGATTTCAAAATAGACTTCCCCCTTTGGGGTTAAACTTTAAACTATATTGGATATGGTTTATATATCATGGTGCCCCAATATACCCTTTGATGCTTTTTCTATATGTAATGTTTTGATGTTTCTGAAAAGCCAAATATGGCCTGTTATTGTAGCATTAACCTTTTGTATTTCCCATTCTTGACATCCTCATAGTTCCATGTTAGCTGTTGTGACAGACGACTTCACCATTCATGTAGTAGATGCAGATCTGAAGAGAGTTGTGAGACGGTTTTCTGGACATCATAACAGAGTCACTGACCTGGTAAGATCAATCCCGTTGCATTGTAAATTGATTTATATATTTATAAACAGAATATTAATGTACATCAATGAAGTTTGATAAATACAATACAATATAATACATGTAACCTAAAGAGAACAAAGGAACCATCTTATGTGTGTTATGATGTATGGAAGTGTCATTTTCTCAAAGTACCTCTCACAACCCCTGTGGAATCTTAATTGTGTATCTCTGAAGGTTTAGCTGCCACTTTTTTATTCATCTCTCATCAGTTAGACAGTTATAAAAAAAAACTCATTGAAATGTACATTCAAATTTCATGTGGTGTTAAATTGGTGCCGGCAGGAAGAAATTCCTTGAATGCTGTGAGCACCTAAATTGGTAGCCTTACAGGGCTAGTGTAATATTGGAGCGCCTTGTGCACCTTGCATGGTGAATATGTGCGCTATTAAGAAATAACCAATATTATACTTATCATTATTATTATTTGTCAATATGTACATGTACCATATGGAAAGACTCATGATTAACAGGACACTCTCTTTTCAATTCAATTCAATTCAATTTATTTCTCCACAAATGCCAATACAATAATATAACATTTTACAGCATATATAAAGCGACTCCATATGGAACAATGTATGTTTTAAAAAGAAAAACCAGCAAATGTAGAAAGGGGTAGTCAAAAATCAAAAATGATTTGTCGAGGACTACCCCCAAATTTTTCTTTGATAGTTTAGAAGAGCTCTAATGCCTGCGGATGTAGATTGATGAAATAATACATTTTGTTTCTTTCATTCTGCCATCAGGCATTTAGTCAAGATGCAAGATGGCTTATCACATCATCCATGGACTGTACAGTAAGGACATGGGATCTTCCTACTGCAAAGTAAGTTATTCATTTGCTGCTGGCTACTTCCCCAAATTTTAAAGGTACCCCAATGTTTCCTCTCATGCCAATGATGACTAATAACAAAACTTCACCAAACACTGGACAGCACTTTGTGACATATTTTTGCAAAAGAAAAGTGTTCTTGGCATTAGCCATCCGTTTGAATGGCGAATAATGAAATACTTGGTAAGACACAAACCCCAGTTATTCCATTCTCTCCTTCATAGTATATTGCCAGTATAAATGAACAATCAGTCTAGATTATGATGTGCTACACATTCAATACCCTATACTGATATTGCATAGAAAGCGAAGGTATCATTCAAGTAACCTTGTTAGTATTGCACTGAAGATTGTCATTTGATTGATACTTTTTTGTTGTACAAGTTTATCAACCAGTCCCATTATCAATTTGTAGAGGGATTTTTTTTCTTCAGCAGAAGCCAGTCATTTTGATTACTCTTTAGTCCCATTGGAGCTATGTAGGACAGTTGATAAGAAGTAGCTCATTGACTATTGATATCAGGATGGACTTAATCAACAACAAGACATACTGTTCAGAAGTACATGAATTTGATATCTTTTAGATGGACATAATTAATGGTTTAATGTAGTTGATAATATACTTTCATATCAGATTGTCAGAAAATTCATTGTATTTCAGAATCTTTAAACTGTGTTATACAGTCAAACCTGTCTATAGCGACCGTCCAAGGGAAACACAACCAGTGGTCTTTGTAGACAGGTTCATTTAGTACATGTTTCAATAAGAAACCATTTTCAAGGGAAACAATAATTGTGGCCTTTGTAGACAGGTGGTCACTAAAGCAGGTTTGACTGTGTTTCTCTTTATTCATGCGTTTCACTTCTGTATGTTCCACTTCTTTTTTTTAGGTTAATAGACTGTTTTCTTGTGGATGAAGCTGTTACGAGCGTCACCCTCTCACCAACCAATGACTTTCTAGCCACCTCACATGTTGACGATCTAGGCATCTATTTATGGTAAGAAATATCACAACCTTGCCTTCTACAGTTATATTACAACCATGTCTGTCTTATCAGCTCAAAAGCACCAATAAGTCATTCTTATTCTTTTTCTTTTTATCATGTTTTCTTTTTTAACCTAGAGATTCTAGCTTTCTGATGATATTGAATATTTATAGTTTACTCCAGTAAAACCCATTTAATTAAAACAAATCAACATCTATTCAGGGAAAAAATTACAGATTATTATAGTAAGTTCCATGATGGATTTTTGATTACATAAGTTATGTAAATATTTCAATGTTTGAATTCAATAGCATGTGCATGTCTGTACAAGGTGACTGGCTAGAGTGCTTCCCAAGGGGAGGGAGGTTGCACTGTGTGTGTGTGTGTGTGTGTGTGGGAGGGAGGGGGGAGAGACCTGGGTAATAATCATAGGTCAGTCTCGTAGATGCAGCAGTGTGGAGTAGTAGACAAATGTAGTATCATTATTGTGGAATATTTATGATGATTTTGATTCTTATTTTCCTCAATGTCAGGTCCAACAAGACCCTATATAGCCATGTGAGCATAAGACCTCTACCCGATGACTATGTGCCTACTCTTATCAGCTTACCAGGGACAAGTGCTGAGAAAGGTAAGTTAAATCGCCTTCTTTATAACTTTTAAAGAATAAATAGGGGTCATAGCTTGACAAGAGCAAATGTTACTCATAAAGAATCATAAAGAATCAAATAAACTTCATTCACTGAACCATTTTGTTTTACAACTTATTTATTTCCTCAAAAATATCTTTCAAATGACATACCTCTGATGACTATGTACCTACTCTTATCAGCTTACCAGGGATGAGTGCTGAAAAAGGTTGGTATCCTTGTACTCTTAAAGAAAAAGTTATCTGCTGCTAAGAATGAAAACTAGTTGGCGAACTCTCTTACTTTTTTGTTTTGAAGAATATCATAGTAGCACTAAGTATTGCTCTTGGCTTGTTTTCATGTATAGCTACTTGTGCCCTCCATACAGTGTGAGTCAAAAAAAGTTTACACCTAGAAAATTGCTTATTATTTTAAAAATCATCTATGAACAGTAAATCATTATACATCTTATG
>JARBES010043654.1:0-11112 GCA_030265145.1 Strongylocentrotus pallidus | reverse complement strand
GTATATTTTAATTGTTTGCTTTCCTTGACTGAACTGGTGTTGTATTTTTCTTCATTTGGCAGTGATATTTGTGCCAGTAGTAAAGATATGTGTCCTTAAAAAATGTAACAAAAAATATCACATGAAAAAAAAGGATAACAATTTTCACGAATGCTTCCATCTGATGATCTCCTGCATCACCATAAACAAAACGAAAACAAGGAAATGGGTATCATTTTTTTTTAAAGTGTATCATAATATTAATTTTGCGTCTTCTCTCATCAACCCTTGGGCTTCATTCATTGCGAGTATCACTTTAAATTCAATTCAATTGTTTTCATGTATTCTGGTATTCTGTCTAAACATTTTCGATGTACATGTATTCACTTATTTTTCCTGAATAGCTTTCCACGATAGAATGCTCTAATGTTGTATACATCTTACCTACTATGACGAATTCAAACCATAGGATTTTGAAATTTTGATTTTGCATCTTCTATGAAGTCACGATTTTTTTAATATAATATGTTTGACTTACTTTATTAATTTATTACTGTAATCCTTTGGTAATTAGGGTTAATCGTAAATAATCATGAAGGTATGTTTTCCTAGCCAGTTTTAACATATATTGAACTTAAATATGAAAACATGAAAAATGTAATTACATTTTTTCCAAATGATAATTTCCTACTTCCTCACAAAGAGAAAAATTGCAAATTATTAGCATCATTTGAAAAAGAAGTTTATTCTAATATCATTTTAATTATTTATCCACTACTCTTGGTCTTTGTTCATAGTCGGTAAGTATTTATCTATATTAAATTATAACACCTGAATATATTATGTTCATCTTTTTGAATATTTTTTTTATTGCATCAACTTTAAGGCCATCTTACAATTGTGAAAAAACAATTGAGATAGAATGTATGCATAGACATTTTTTTAAAACTGATATCCTTCTTCCCCACTAAGAAAGATGAATTAAACAGATGAGTATAATTTTATTTAAAGTTTTCTGAAACCTTTTGGCTTCGTTCATAGTGGATTAGTTTTCATCGAAATTTAATAAAACTCATTTTGATGTTCTGGTTTCTTTCTGCAAATTTGTCATTGTGTTCACTTTTAAAGCCCTTTTGTTTAAGCTCATTACGACAGAATGCATGGGAGTTGTAAAAATGCGTTTTCTTATTCATGATGAATTCCAACTATCGGTTCTGACCTTTTTTATTTTTTTTCTCCATCTTTTCATTCAACGATTGTATACGTATGTGTTTGTTTCATTTAAACCAAAAATGGTGTTTTTATTTTTCGTATAGCAGGGAATTTATTGTCTGTAAAGCTTCCGACTAATGACCTCTCTTTTGTCTATGGAGAAAGAGAAATGCAATTTTGAGTATCATTTTGAAATGGAGTGTAATTTTCTTTTGTTGTTCATTTTATTTTCCTCTACCCTTGTGCTCGTCCATAGTGTGTAAGTATCCATCTTAATTCATTAACAACATCTCCCAAAATTCTCGGTCTTTATTTTTAATATTTGTCCATGTGTTTTCTTGATAGGTTTTTTGTTCTAGGTCATTATGATACATAAAGCTTATATGTTGTAGAATTACTACCACCTATTCATGAAAACTTCTAACCATAAGTTTCGAAACATAAATTTCTCATCTCTTTCAAAATCATGGATTGTCTGTTTATTTTATTTGTTTGTTTTACTGGTTTTGAGTTTTTCGGTTAGAAGGGATATTCGTGCAGAATGGCAAAGTTATGTTTCTTCAACCACTTTAACCATTAATGTCACTCAAAAACAAAGGCATGGAAATAACCATGAAGGCTTTTAACTGATGATCTTACATTCTCCCTCAAAGAAAAGAATTGAAAAGGATTAACATCATTTGAATATGTAATCTGATATATCTTTTTTTACCCCCTTCACTTGTTTGTTGTGTTCGTAGTGGGTAAGTATTCAAACAATTTAATTATAACCTCTTAATATATTTGGTAATGCTTTTGAATCTTTTTCTTTCTATTAACTTTTTTTTTTATTTGTTATAGATTACCACGATATAATGTTTTTTTTTTTCTTAAATTGCTTTAATGAATTTTCTGTTGTTATTTTTTTATTTAGCATGGATATCTGTGCACAATAGTAAACATATGTTTTCCAAACTGAACCGTAATTGTCACGTAAATAAAATGGCATACAAATTGTCTCTAATGCTTTCAACTGATGATCTCCTTCTTTCTTACGAACAAAACGAGAACAAAATGAGTATCATCAAAATTTGAACTTATTGTAATTTATATTTTGTTTGATATTCTTTCGGTTAGAAGGGATATTCGTGCAGAATGGCAAAGTCATGTTTATTTTACCATTGTAACAATCAATGCCACTTAAATAAAAAGGCTTGAAAATAATCATGAAGGCCTCCAACTGATGATCTTACATTCTCCCTCAAAGAAAAGAATTGAAAAGGATTAACATCATTTGAATATGTATTCTGATATATATTTTTTTTACCCCCTTCACTTATTTGTTATGTTCGTAGTGGGTAAGTATTCCAAAAAAAAAAAATTATAACCTCGGAATATATTTGGTGATGCTTTTGAATCTTTTTCTTTCTATTAACTTTTTTTTGTTAAGATTACCATGATTTAATGATTGGGTTTTCTTAAATTGCTTTAAGGAATTTCGTGTTGTTATTTTTTATTTAGCATGGATATCTGTGCACAATGGTAAACATATGTTGTCCAAACTGAACCGTAAATGTCACGTAAATATAAAGGAATACAAATTTTCTCTAATGCTTCCAACTGATGATCTCCTTCTTTCCTACGAACAAAACGAGAACAAAATGAGTATCATCAAAATTTGAACTTATTGTAATGAATATTTTGTTTGATATTCTTTCGGTTAGAAGGGATATTCGTGCAGAATGGCAAAATTATGTTTCTTTAACCATTGTAACCATCAATGCCACTTAAATAAAAAAAGGCTTGAAAATAATCATGAAGGCTTCCAACTGATGATCTCACACTTCCCATCAATAAAAAGAAATTGAAAGGATTAGCATCTTTTGTACATGTAGTGTATTATAATATCATCTTTTTTTTTTACCCCTACTCTTGGTCTTTGTTCATAGTCCGTAAGTATTTATCTAAATTCAATTAAAACCCCTGAATATATTATTTTCATCTTTCTAAATCGTTTTCATTGTATTCACTTTAATTTATTTTAACTCTTATCACGATCGAATTATATGGTTTTATACACTTTCTACAACCAATTAATGATAATTTAAGACCATACGTTTCGAAATTATAATGTTTAATCTTTTACAAAGTCATGGATGTATGTATATTTTAATTGTTTGCTTTCCTTGACTGAACTGGTGTTGTATTTTTCTTCATTTGGCAGTGATATTTGTGCCAGAAGTAAAGATATGTGTCCTTAACAAATGTAACAAAAAATATCACATGAAAAAAAAAGCATAACAATTTTCTCGAATGCTTCCATCTGATGATCTCCTGCATCACCATGAACAAAACGAAAACAAGGAAATGGGTATCATTCTATTTTAAAGTGTATCATAATATTCATTTTGCGTCTTCTCTCATCAACCCTTGGGCTTCATTCATTGCGAGTATCAATTTAAATTCAATTCAATTGTTTTCATGTATTTTGGTATTCTTTCTAAACATTTTCGATGTACATGTATTCACCTATTTGGCCTAAATAACTTACCACGATAGAATGCTCTAATGTATAAATCTTACCTACTATGACGTATTCAAACCATAGGATTCTGAAATTTTGATTTTGCATCTTCTATGAAGTCACGGATTTTTAAATATAATATGTTTGACTTACTTTATTATTTATTACTGTAATCCTTTGGTAATTAGGGTTAATCTTAAATAATCATGAAGGTATGTTTTCCTAGCCAGTTTTAACATGAATTGAACTTAAATATGAAAACATGAAAAATGTAATTACATTTTTTTCGAATGACAATCTCCTACTTCCCCACAAAGAGAAAAATTGCAAATTATTAGCATCATTTGAAAAAGAAGTTTATTCTAATAGCATTTTATTTTTTTACCCACTACTCTTGGTCTTTGTTCATAGTCGGTAAGTATTTATCTATATTAAATTATAACACCTGAATATATTATGTTCATCTTTTTGAATATTTTTTTTATTGCATCAACTTTAAGGCCATCTTACAATTGTGAAGAAACATGTGAGATAGAATGTATGCACAGACATTTTTTTAAAACTGATATCCTTCTTCCCCATTAAGAAAGATGAGTTAAACAGATGAGTATAATTGTATTTAAAGTTTTCTGAAACCTTTTGACTTCGTTCATAGTGGATTAGTTTTCATCGAAATTTAATAAAACTCATTTTTATGTTCTGGTTTTCTTTATGCAAATTTGTCATTGTGTTCACTTTTAAAGCCTTTTTGTTTTAGCTCATTACGACAGAATGCCTAGGAGTTGTAAACATGCGTTTACTTATTCATGATAAATTCCAACTATCGGTTTTAACCTTTTTTTATTGTTTTCATCTTTTACATTCAACGATTGTATATATATGTGTTTGTTTCACTTAAACAAAATCTGTTTTTTTTCCGTTTAGCAGGGAATTTATTGTCTGTAAAGCTTCCGACTAATGACCTCTCTTTTGTCTATATAGAAAGAGAAATGGATATTGTGTATCATTTTTAAACGAAGTGTAATTTTCTTTCGTTGTTCATTTATTTTCCTCTACCCTTGTGCTCGTCCATAGCGCGTAAGTATCCATCCTAATTCAATAACAACATCTCCCAAAATTCTCGGTCTTTATTTTTAATATTTGTCCATGTGTTTACTTGAAAGGCTTTCTGTTCTAGGTCACTATGATACATAATGCTTATATGTTGTAGAATTACTACCACCTATTCATGATAACTTCTAACCATAAGTTTCGAAATATAAATTTCTCATCTCTTTCAAAATCACGGATTGTCTGCTTATTTTATTTGTTTGTTTTGTTTAAACTGGTTTTGAATTTTTCGGTTAGAAGGGATATTTGTGCAGAATGGCAAAGTTATGTTTCTTCAACCACTTTAACCATCAACGTCACTCAAAAACAAATGCATGGAAATAATCATGAAGGCTTTTAACTGATGATCTTACATTCTACCTCAAAGAAAAGAATTGGAAAGGATTAACATCATTTGAATATGTATTCTGATATATCTTTTGTTTACCCCCTTCACTTGTTTGTTTTGTTCGTAGTGGGTAAGTATTTAAAAAAAAAAAATTATAACCTCGGAATATATTTGGTGATGCTTTTGAATCTTTTTCTTTCTATTAACTTTTTTTTTATTTGTTATAGATTACCACGATATAATGTTTTTCTTTTATTAAATTGCTTTAATGAATTTTGTGTTGTTATTTTTTATTTAGCATGGATATCTGTGCACAATAGTACACATATGTTTTCCAAACTGAACCGTAATTGTCACGTAAATAAAATGGCATACAAATTGTCTCTAATGCTTTCAACTGATGATCTCCTTCTTTCTTACGAACAAAACGAGAACAAAATGAGTATCATCAAAATTTGAACTTATTGTAATTTATATTTTGTTTGATATTCTTTCGGTTAGAAAGGATATTCGTGCAGAATGGCAAAGTTATGTGTCTTTAACCACTGTAACCATCAATGTCACTGAAATACAAAGGCTTGAAAAAAATCATGAAGGCTTCCAACTGATGATCACACACTTCCCATCAATAAAAAAGAAATGGAAAGGATTAGCATCTTTTGGATATGTAGTGTATTCTAATATCATCTTCTTTTCCCCCCTACTCTTGGTCTTTGTTCATAGTCAGTAAGTATTTTTCTAATTTCAATTATAACCCCTGAATATATTATTTTCATCTTTCTGAAACGTTTTCATTGTATTTACTTTAATTTATTTTAAATATTATTACGATATAATTCTAGGGTGTTTTACACTTTCTACCACCAATTCATGACAATTTAAGACCATACGTTTCGAAATTATAATTTTTCATCTTTTACAAAGTCATGGATGTATGTATTTTTTAATTGTTTGCTTTCCTTGACTGAACTGGTGTTGTAATTCTTCATTTGGCAGTGATATTTGTGCCAAGTAGTAAAGATATGTGTCCTTAACAATTGTAATAACAAATATCACATAAAAATAAAAAGCATAACAATCGTTTTGAATGCTTCCATCTGTTGATCACCTGCATCACCATGAACAAAACGAAAACAATGAAATTGGTATCATTTTATTTTAAAGTGTATCATAATATTAATTTTGCGTCTTCTCTCATCAACCCTTGGGCTTCATTCATTGCGAGTATTAAATTTAAAAAAAAATCAATTGTTTTCATGCATTCTGGTATTCTTTCTAAACATTTTCGATCTACATGTATTCACTTATTTGGCATAAATAGCTTACTACGATATAATGCTCTAATTGTGTATAAATCTTACCTACTATGACGTATTCAAACCATAGGATTTTGAAATTTTGATTTTGCATCTTCACAGAAGTCACGGATTTGTTAAAATAATATGTTTGATTTAATTTATTATTCTTTTACTGTAATCCTTTGGTAATTAGGGTTAATCGTAAATAATCATGAAGGTATGTTTTCCTAGCCAGTTTTAACATAAATTGAACTTAAATATGAAAACATGAAAAATGTAATTACATTTTTTCCAACTTACAATATCTTACTTCCCCACAAAGAGACATATTGCAAATTAGTAGCATCATTTGAAAAAGAAGTTTATTCTAATAAAATTTTAAATATTTATCCACTACTCTTTGTCTTTGTTCATAGTCGGTAAGTAATTATATATATTTAATTATAACTCCTGAATATATTATCTTCAATTTTTTGAATATTTTTTGTTATTGCATCAACTTTAAGGCCATCTTTTTTAGCTCACCAAGATAGAATGATTGGGTGTTGTAGAAATACTACCACATATCCACGATAACTTCCAACCATTGGTTTTTAAATTTACAATTAAATGTTTGTATCAAGTCACGCATTGCACGTTTATTTAACGTGTTTCTTTTTTTATCTAGTGAGCTGGTTTGGGGGTCCTTTAATTCACAATGGTACAAATATGTTCGATAAACAATTGTAAAAGCACAATCAAGATAGAATTAAGGCCGATACATTGTCTTTAAACTGATTGTCATACTTCCCCACTAAGAAAGATGAATTGAAAAGATGAGTATAATGTTATTTAACGTTTTCTGAAACCTTTTGGCTTCGTTCATAGTGGATTAGTTTTCATCGAAATTTAATAAAACTGATTTTGATGTTCTGGTTTTCTTTTTGCAAATTTGTCATTGTGTTCACCTTTAAAGCCTTTTTGTTTTAGCTCATTATGACAGAATGCCTAGGAGTTGAAAAAATGCGTTTACTTATTCATGATGAATTCCAACGATCGGTTTTGACCTTTTTTAATTGTTCGTCTTTTACATTCAACGATTGTATACATATGTGTTTGTTTCACTTAAACCAAATCTGTTTTTTTATTTTTCGTTTAGCAGGGATTTTATTGTCTGTAAGGCTTCCGACTAATGACCTCTCTTTTGTCTATGGAGAAAGAGAAATTAATCTTGTGTATCATTTTTAAATGAAGTGTAATTTTTTTCCTCTTTTTTTTCCCTCTATCCTTGTCGTAAATAGCGTGTAAGTATCCATCTTAATTCATTAACAACATCTCCCAAAATTGTCGGTCTTTATTTTTAATATTTGTCCATGTGTTTACTTGATAGACTTTTTGTTCTAGGTCACTATGATATAAAATGCTTATGTGTTGTAAAATTACTACCACCTATTCATGATAACTTCTAACCATAAGTTTCGAAATAAAAATTTCTCATCTCTTTCAAAATCACGGATTGTCTGTTTATTTTATTTGTTGGTTTTGTTTAAACTGGTTTTGAATTTTTCGGATAGAAGGGATATTCGTGCAGAATGGCAAAGTTATGTTTCTTCAACCATTGTAACCATCAATGTCACTTAAAAACAAAGGCATGAAATAATCATAAAGGCTTTTAACGGATGATCTTACACTCTCCCTCAAAGAAAAGAAATGGAAAGGATTAACATCATTTGAATATGTATTCTGTTTTTTTTTTTTACCCCCTTCACTTGTTTGTTTTGTTCGTAGGGGGTAAGTATTTCCCCCCAAACAAATATAAACTCGGAATATATCTGTTGAATCTTTTTCTTTCCTTTTCTTTCTATTAACTTTTTTTTTTTAAAGATTACCACGATATAATGCTTGGGTTTTCTTAAATTGCTTTAATGAATTTCGTGTTTTGTTGTCCATTTAGCATGGATATCTGTGCGCAATGGTAAACGTATGTTTTCCAAACTGAACCGTAAATGTCACGTAAATATAATGGCATACAAATTGTCTCTAATGCTTTCAACTGATGATCTCCTTCTTTCCTACGAACATAACGAGAACAAAATTAGTATCAATAACATTTGAACTTATTGTAATGAATATTTTTTTTTGATATTCTTTCGGTTAGAAGGGATATTCGTGCAGAATTGCAAAGTTATGTTTCTTCAACAATAGTAACCATCAATGTCACTAAAATACAAAGGCTTGAAAATATTCATGAAGGCTTCCAACTGATGATCTCACACTTCCCTCAATAAAAAGAAATGGAAAGGATTAGCATCATTTTGATATGTAGTGTATTCTAATATCATCTTCTTTTTGTACCCCCTACTCTTGGTCTTCGTTCATAGCGGGTAAGTATTTATCTAAACTCAATTATAACCCCCAAATATATTATGTTCATCTGTCTGAATTTGTTTTATTGTATGCACTTTAATTTATTGTAAATATTATTGAGGTAGAATTCTAGGGTGTTGTACACTTGCTACCACCAATTCATGAAAATTCAAGACCATACGTTTCGAAATTATAATTGTTCATCTTTTACGAAGTCATGGATGTATGTATATTTTAATTGTTTGCTTTCCTTGACTGAAATGGTGTTGTAATTCTTCATTTGGCAGTGATATTTGTGCCCAGTAGTAAAGATATGTGTCCTTAACAATTGTAACAAAAAATATCACATAAAAATAAGAGGCATAACAATCGTCTCGAATGCTTCCATCTGATGATCTCCTGCATCACCATGAACAAAACGAAAACAAGGAAATGGGTATCATTTTATTTTAAAGTGTATCATAATATTAATTTTGCGTCTTCTCTCATCAACCCTTGGGCTTCATTCATTGCGAGTATCAATTTAAATTCAATTCAATTGTTTTCATGTATTCTGGTATTCTTTCTAAACATTTTCGATGTACATGTATTCACTTATTTGGCTTAAATAGCTTACCACGATAGAATGCTCTAATTTTGTATAAATCTTACCTACTATGACGAGTTCAAACCTTAGGATTTAGAAATTTTGATTTTGCATCTTCTATGAAGCCACGGATTTTTTAATCTCAAATTTTTGACTTACTTTATTAATCTTTTACTGTAATTCTGTAAACCTAGCCAGTTTTAACTAAATTGAACTTAAATATGAAAAAATGAAAAATGTAATCACAATTTTTCAAACTGACAATCTCCTACTTCCCCACAAAGAGAAAAATTGCAAATAATTAGCATCATTTAAAAAAGAAGTGTATTCTAATGCCATTTTAATGATTTTACTTCTACCCTTGGTCTTTCTTAATAGGGGGTAAGTATTCATTAAAATTCAATTATAATTTATTTATATATTCTGGTCATCTTTTTGAATATTTTTTGTATTGCATCAACTTTAAGGACATTTTTTTTAGCTCACCAAGATAGAATGGTTGGGTATTGTATAAATTTTACTACCTATCCACGATAACTTCCAACCATCGGTTTTTTAATTTACAATTACATTTTTGTATCAAGTCACGCATCTTTTTTTATCTAATGAACTGGTTTTGGGGGTCCTTTAAATCACAATTGTAAAAATATGTTCGATAAACAATTCGTCGCTGTTTTCACGAAGTGACGGTAGTGAAAAAAAATTGCATTCACTTTGCGTTACGATTTTCCTCACTACCGTCACTTCGTGAAAACAAGGACGAATTGTGAAAAAACAATCAAGATAGAATTAAGGCATATACATTGTCTTTTAACTGATTTTCCTACTTCCCCACTAAGAAAGATAAATTAAACAGATGAGCATAATTTGTATATCAAGTTTTCTAATGAACTGGTTTTTTAGTCCTTTAATTCACAATGGTAAAAATATGTTCTAAAAACAATGGTGAAGAAACAATTAAGATAGAATGTATGCATAGACATTGTTTTTGAAGTGATATCCTTCTTCCCCACTAAGATGAAATAAACAGATGAGCTTAAATTTTATATAAAGTTGATTTTTGCTAAGGCTGGCTCACATAGTAGCGGCAAAAACCCCGCGAAAGGCGACGGACAAGAAAATCACAACATTTTGGCAGTAAATCGATGGCAAAAGGGGAAACCAAGACACGATGGCAAGAAACGAATGGCTGCGGAAGGGAACGGATCTAGCGACCAAAATCGGACGTTGTCTGGGCGGCGAGTGACGATGTCTCGAACCCGCCTGGCAACAAGGAACGAGGTCAAACGGGTGGCAGCGGATTGGCTGGCAGCAAGGAACGGCGGATAACGGTGTGTAGTGTCAACGACGACGTGATTCAGCGGCCGACATCAAAGCCTGTGTGTGTGTGCGGGTCACTGACGTCACATTACCTGAAAAATCGCACTTAAAGTTTAAAATCGTAACCCATCGCAGACTACCGTTGCACTGCCGCAGGTACTTGCTAACGACCCGCCCTCAACAGTCACCCTCTGGCAAAAATTCGCAATCCATTCGCGCACCAAGGTCGTTACAATGTCGTTACTTGCCGCGCAATGTGTCGTCAGGGTTCGAGATGTGACGTCACTTGCCGTGAGTAGTGAACTAAAAGACGTTATATGTAAGGAAATCACAAAGGTACTATTGTCAGGCCATGTGATTGATCAGATCGTTGACTCTGTATATGAAACTGTGTGTAAGAGACTCGAAGAAAAAATCTCACAAAATGTGC
>JARBES010043594.1:0-11113 GCA_030265145.1 Strongylocentrotus pallidus | reverse complement strand
TAAACACTGCAAGTAGTTAGCAATAGCATACAACTGCATACATGTACAAGAAGAAAACTAATTGCTGTAAATCTAAACTGTGTCTCTAATTTTGAAGAAGAAGGAGAGAAATACGATCATTCTGCTGTCCGTATTGCCGTGATTTTTGTAGCACTCAGAATCTGAGCCATTTTATTCACTGTTACAAATTATCCGTCCATGTGGGAGCAATTTTCCTTGCGTGGCTTCAATTCACCTCGTTCCACATTACGGGGAAAACAATTCCGTCCACGTATCCTTGGCGATCATATTATGGCTTCAGTTGACCTTGTTTAACCTTTGGATTTCTCCTCTCCGTCCAATTTGACTGCTTTTGGCAAGAAACTATAGCCTGTTTTGGTTGAATTATACATGGATGCTGTTTTAGTAATTGTGAATTCAATCATTCTATCGGTTATGAATAGGCTTGTGTCTAAGATCAATTTTGAATTGGCTAATATTGACTTGAATTTGTATGGATGATATAAGGGAAGTCCAGAAGAAAGACAGAGAATATAGAAAGCTCCTAGAATGTTAGAAGTTAGCCATAACTACAGTCAAACCTGTCTAAAGTGACGGCCCAGGAGAAACACAAAAAGTGGTCTTTGTAGACAGGTTCCTTAAGTAAATGTTGCAATGAGAAACCATTTTCAAGGGAAACATAAAAATGTGGTCTTTGTAGACAGGTGGTTTGTCTGCTTGTCTGTCTCTTTGTATGTTAAAAGGCAAAAGACAGAAAAGACGGTGACTCTGTGTATTAACTGAGAAGGCACAAACCTATGATTAGTATTGTTCTTAAAATACTTGGCATCACCTGTGCCTAGAAGGGGAAAAGTGAACTTACCGTAATGAGTAAGACCATTGGGTCTCACTTCTTGGTGTCACTGATTTAGATGTTATTTATATGTGTATAGGTGTCCTACTGTACAGGGCTTTCCCCCTACTCTTTACAAGTTCATAGCGAGGTTGGCCCGGGTGATACACCCTAGCAGTGGACCATCGAAAGCACAAGGGCACAGAATTTCCAATCTAGGGACCATTCAGACTCTACTACCTCTACTGGTTAAATAAACAGACTCGGCTTAAATAGTCAAATTTGACTGAATGTCAAAAATACAGCCAACAACAACAACAACAACAACAATTACTCTTAATGAGTGCTATGTGGTCCTTGACCCTGTTACATGTGATTCTCCATCACACGGGACCTCTATTTAACATTCTGTCCTAAGAATCATTTTTGGAAATTATCTATACTTATAATTATCTAGTATATCTTCATTCCATTTCTATGTGTTTTTGTTGTACCTGTAGTTTGTAGAAAAATAGCACAAGATAAATGTCTTTCAGTCAAATAATCGTTTGATGTCAAAACAGAAATTTATATAAATGGCGGGAATGTTTACCAATTTGAATAATGTACTATATGTGCTAGAATATATTATAAAGTTGGCCTTATATAAAGGGGAAAAATATATGAAATACAGATTATGTGCCTCATGAAATGATGAAAAAGGTATATTTGTTTAGATATGATGTATGGTAAGTGTTCATCCATATTGTATGTTTAGATAAAGTGGTACTTTGTTGAATATTATAGAACAAACATAAGTGAGATGTTACTGAGATATTTACATGGACGAATTATTATCAATGTATGATGTGATTCAATAATAGATATAACAAAGCTGGTTATTGGGTTGTAATCTTTCCAATACGCAAATATATAAATATATGGACTATGGCCTTGATCAAAGATGTACTAAAAAAAGAACAATTTCATGTTTGTGTTACCGTCCAATGATAATAAAGAACATTATTCTATTCACTTCAATGGTTTTTGCGTTTGTGAATTACCTTTTTTCATGAGGGCATATGATAATGTGTTGTGGAATATGGAAAGTTTTTTACTCTCTGCAGAGGTGGCTCTTATATATTTGTAAGAATGTTTGTTAAGTGTTAATGGTGGCCAATGAACAAGTTTATGATCATGTATCTTAATTTATTATACATTGTACATGTAGATGATTTAGTGAAAGTAAATGAAGGGAGAGGAACGAGAGAGTTAAGAGATAGATATATGGAAGAGGTAGGGATGTAGAAAAAACGGGAGAGAATTTGAAGGACATGGGGGATAAAAAAAGATAGGCGATGGAAAAGACGCAAACAGATGGAGATGCAAGAAAGAGAAAGGAGGAGAGGGGTTGGGTGAAAGAATTGGAGTTGCTGAGTTAAAGAAATATGGAAGAGAGGTAGAGAGGGAAATGAGAGAGAGAGAGAGAAGGGGAAGATTAGAGTGAGAAAGATATGGGAGAGGGATGAAAATGGAAAAATGACAGAAAGAAAGAGCTTAGAGAGAGAGAGATGATAGAAAGAAAGTTAAATCAAGAGAGAGAGAAAAACGGGGAGAAATTAGGGTGAGATATGAAAGAGGAGGAAAGAGAGAGAGAGAGAGACAGACAGACAGACGAGGAGGGGGTGTCAGAGGGTATCGACGGGTTTGACACCTCACCCTCAAAATTATCAAATTTAACCGTCTAATGAATCATAACTTACCACTTCTTATAGGTAATTGAATTCATACCTGACACATACAGTCATGGAAGTCCATCTCGTATTATTATTATTTGTATTATTATCTCTTATTTACATACAGCACCTTGTTTAACAAAGGTGTATAACTCGGTCACCCCAGGTCGCCATCCAGTTATTATTTTTTGTCATGTTTCATTAATTTCGTGATATCAGTTTTCTTGTCCAGTCCAATTATACACCATACACCGCTGATCATAACAGCTGGACATTTCGCTCGCTGCGCAATCATGCTGTCCCCGTGGCAACCGATTGTGACGACATTGAATTACGTCACACGGGGAATGGGTTGTGAAGTAGGGGACGAAGTGCTGTCGGGCAAAAGGAAAATAATGGACCGTACATGATGTTTTCTTGGATATTAAATTCCAACCTCGTTTATCCGAGTATATGGTTGATTTTTTTTCTATCTATATAGTTCTCTCCCGTTGCCGCCACTCGATGAAATGTAGCTGATGTATTTTTGTAGCGACCGAAATAGCACTTTGTAAGCTGATGGGTGCATGACATTTTAAACGGTTTCCTCATTTTTCGTTTTATGCATGCATGCATTTTTACCTATTCACTTTAAGCTCCCTCCTAAACATGTTATATACCTTTCTTGTGACTTATCATTATGATCTTAATCTTATCCCTTTTCTTAAAAGTTAATATAATCCTATTCTTATACTTATTTTGTTTCCTGTTCAGATATTCATATATCTATTTCTATCTATATTCATATATTTTTCCTTTTCCTTATCCTTAAAATTATCCTTGCCCTTATCGTTACGCTGATCTTTAACCTTATCCTTACTCTTACCATCTTCCTTGTCCTTATGCTTGTTCTTATCCTTATCCTTACTCTTACCCTTATAGACCCATATAGCCCTATCCTTATATCATTATACCTCTTTTTATCCTTATCCTTACTCTTACCATCTTTCTTGTCCTTATATTTGATCCTTTCCGTATCCTCACCCTTCATTTTCTTATCCTTAAATTATTTTTATTCTCAGTCTTATTCTATTTCCTGTTCATATTCCTATATCTTTTTCTATTTATATTCATATTTTGTTCTTTATCGTTATCATTATTCTTACAATTATCCTTACCCTTGAGGTTACGCTTATTATTACCTTTATCCTTACTCTTACCATATTCCCTGTCCTTATACTTGTTCTTATCCTTATCCTTACTCTTACCCTTATAGACCCAAATAGCCCTATCCTTATATCCATATACTTCTTCTTATCCTTATCTTTATCCATATGTTTATCCTTACCCTTATCATTTTCTTATTCTGATCCTTATCCTTAACTTATTCTTGTTCTTATTCTCTACTACAATCGGAATCTAACCCACCACCACCATCGTAGATATGTAATGATTTTTCTTTCTTGTGGTGGTGGTGGTAGTGGTAGTTTTGAATGGTGGTGGACTGGTGGTAATGATGGCGGTGTCGTAGTTGTGGTTTTCAAGTGGTGGTTGTGATAGTGCCAGTGATGATGATGGTCATGTTCGGGGAATTGATGATGATGATGATGATGATGATGATGATGATGATGATGATGATGATGATGATGATGATGATAGTCATGGTATAGTTGTGGTGGTGGTGGTTGAGAAAGGTATATGCAGTAACGATGGACGACATCGGTAATACTTACTTGGTGAAATGATTTTAAAAAAGTAATTTCCAATACACATGCAGGCTACATAATAAAACTTCTGTTTAAATGTAACTGCATTATTCTCCTTTGGGGGAGGGAGTAGGGTCAGTGAAGCGTTATTATTAACCAAACAAACATTGTTCAATTATGTAAATTTATGTGAAGTTAGATTTATTGTTATTGTACATCTGTTACAAATGTTCATTCAGATCTATCACATACGATCAAGGATCAATGTCAGTGTATAGTTGCATTTTGCATGTAGAATTCTCTTATAAA
This sequence comes from Strongylocentrotus pallidus, assembly GCA_030265145.1. NCBI lineage: Eukaryota > Metazoa > Echinodermata > Echinoidea > Camarodonta > Strongylocentrotidae > Strongylocentrotus > Strongylocentrotus pallidus. The sequence continues at coordinate 6,572 of JARBES010043594.1, read as the reverse complement.
TTTTCTCAGCTCAAACTATAAGTAATATTGATAATGATGATATAATATAAAAGAATGATATGAATTTAATTCATAAGCGTTTCTCTATACAAAATGGAACATTGACAACACTGATAACTCATTAAGGAACATTCATGTATGTGTTTATTGATGTAAGTTGCAAGGTGCATAGTATCTTAAGTAGCATGCGCTATTAAAGTTTTTACGATTGTTGTAACTATGATTTCATTCGTACATTAATGTATCAAAACCGGTACGTCTTGAAGGAAGAATAGTTTCCTTCTGGCCCCTTGTCCATCTTCCTAACTTTTAGAACAAATCAATATTTTTTCTTGTTTCGGGTGGATCTGCGGTCTGCACCTAAACCGCCAAGTTATTTGGGGAGGACTTCCATATCATCGATTTTTATCAGTGCCATTTTGGAATAATCAATATGAAGGAATAATAGAAGACCGAACTAAAAGAGTAGGGGCGCAAATGTTTGCACGTGTCATATTTATTGCCTTTCAAAAACTGTTGATCATGATTAGAACCCTAAATATGAAATATATTAAAACAAATGTTCTTCTTTTAATCTGATTTCAGATAGTCCTTAGTTTTATCGTTGGAAACAACTTTTAAAGTTGGAATAAAAACTTTTATTTTCGGTATTTGAAAAATATACTCCCTCCTTGCTTTATCGGCCCTTCCATCCTCTTTAGATATTTATTATTCTTTTATTCATGCGAGGAGTACCAGGGAGGCCTAATTTTACTATAGCAGTACTATATACAATATACGACGTATCCACAACAAAGAGATATACAAAGTAGGAGTGGATAAGATTAGGCATTCACAAGGTTAATTCCTTTCGCGTATTAAGTATGTAGCTTCTAAATAACGGTATTGCTATCAGGTTTGGCGTAAATCTGTATATCTTTTTGCAGAAAAGCAACATTTTTGCACATTTTAAGAGTCATGGAAGTACAATGAGGAAACAAAAATATTGTTTGGTGATATCTTAAAGACAGCATAGAAAGTTTCTTGAGCCAAATGGAAGTATCCTAATCTGGTGAATGGTGAGTACAAATGATTCTTACTCGTATTGCGACAAACTACAAGAAATCCGTACCGATAAAATTATTATTTGTGTTTTCCTATTATGATTATATGCTTCACAAAAACTTAATAAAGTATGTGAATAAAGAAAATGCATTAAAAGTCTTCCAATTACACATGTATTTGTGAAAGTAAAAAGAAGTTTGAAAATGGCAACCGCATGCGGTTATAATATAAGTGAAGTTTTTATTATCTGCATACCACGGTTGCTGTTAGTACAATAGCAAAGGCTTCACTTGGGTTTGTGGCATATTTTTTAGCAATCTCCGTGATAATCAATATTGGCGATTGGAACATAAATGTCAAATATTTATGACGAACATGAAATAGCACTAAGCAACAATGGAATGTAGCCCATGTAAGATCGTAAAGTTACGTCGGCCCATAATTTATTCTGTATCGTTTTCTACGTTTAAGTCTTATTTCCCCTCTCCTCTGTGTCTTCGTATTTTTCTTTTCTCCACCCATAATCATAGTCCCTTCCTCTTTTGTAAGTGCTACATTACTGGTTTATTAGAAAAACTATTATGTTGATTCAGGGGCGTCGATATCTGGGTGCCGGCCGTGGGGGGCCCCCCCCCCCCCGATGTTAATGAATGCATGAGTATGTTCAATATGATGCCATATCATAAATCTTGATCCAATTCCCATTTCGCAATCAAGTGAACAACAAAAAGTGTAACAAAGTTAGAACCATAAACTTCCAATCAGTCTACCATTTCAACATATTTTAATATATTGGTAAATAATAATAATAACAACATGGATAGCCAGTATTCGTTTCGTAGGTTGACGAAAGATGCATATTTTATGCAAATATGAAACCCCGCAAAAAACAGTAAATTTATATTTTTATAAACACCCATACTTTTGAACTTTTATAGCTCTAATGTATTTTCTTCTCTATCCTTTTTTTCTTCTTCAGACCCTTTGGATACAGCAGGAGCCATTCCTCAAATCTGTCCTAACATCTGGAAACGTGACCCTTTTACCTGTGGATTAACCTATTCCTGTGACTCAAAATGCCCTCTCCGGGCTGGCAGGGGGACGACCCTCCTAACAACATTCACGAGGTCTATGACTACGTCGACCGAGAGGTCAAGCACTTGAAAACCCGCCTCGCCACCAAAATTGAAAAGTTCTTCTACGGCGGCATCGAGCCCATACAGTTCCTGCTCCATGTCGAGGAGATCTTCAAGAGCAAGCATCGCGTCAAGCGCATCAAGAGTATGATCCCAAGAGTCGCCGGGATGCAGGAGCTGGATCTCTTTATCAGGACCTGCCTGGAGGTGCGACGTCCAGGAGGTGTCCGAGATGCCGGGTTCAGCAAGGATATCCAAACGTTCGCAAATGCGTTCACCCGCAGTGCTAAATCTCTCGTGGACCTCCTGGACGAAGTACGCGACATATACGGCGTTGTCCAGACATTCTGCAGGAACTACCAATCACTTGAAGGCGACTTTGATTTGAAGTGGGCCCGTAGCACAAACCTTGAACTCAAATCTAACCTGGATGCTATCGATCAGCTCCTAACCGATGCTCATCCGGGTGTGAATATAAAGTTGTTCAGTGCAGACAAGTTCTCTCTTGAGGTTGCTGAGAGCGTGGACTCTAAGAGATTCCCAGTCCTTCGGCTCTTCCCCGATCTCTTCCAGAAGTTCTACTTCTGCATCCACCTCCTGGGCAAATGGCGCGCAAATGATCAGATCTACCTGGAAGATATTCAGTTTAGGTTGATCAAGACAAAGCGTCTGCAAAGATTGAAACAGGAAGAGTACAACACCATCGAGCTTGAGCATTCTAACATCCTGAGTTCCATCGTCGAGAAACGACTCCGAGTTCGCACTAGGGAAATGCGTGAGCGTATGAAGCAACTTGACCAGGAGATAACAAAGCTCACACAACAAAACCGTGGAATGAACCAGGAGAAGTCGCAGAGTGAACACGACGTCCTGGAGAGAAAACGCCTGATCTTCCAAAACAAGGACGTCGCGGACTTCTCGAAGGACATCGACAGCATCTTGGGTGTGAGGAAAGACGTCGAGATCCTACACAAGAAGCTGAAGTCGTTGAACAGGAGTCTGAAGTTAAACGAACAGGAGTTTATCGCTCGCCAGAAGGAGAAAGCCGAGTTGGAGCGAGACTATGAAGATACGAGGCAAGCGATCAGCCGATCGAACCAACTAGCCTTCGAACGTTCAGAACTCTCTAAAGAGATATCCATCATCAATGAAAAGATTCATGAACTCGAAACAATTTATTATCGAAAGACTGACCGCCAAAAGCTGGAACAAGCTTTTGAGGAGCTCCGGGGATCGGATGAAAACGGGTAGAACCATTTTCATAAAGTACTCATAAAACTTAACTTTTCTAGATTCTGCCAAAGCGAGGGCTTATTTAGGCCTGTGTTAATCCTATTGTATTGTATCAAATCACTGATAATCCTGTTGGGCCGTGTCTTATTGTCCTGCCCAGACGTGGCTGTAAGCACATTGTCTATTTAGTGTTTAATAATCGTTTGGGTTCATTAGGGGTAATGAATGGGTCATTCAACTAATCCTTTTTTAATTTAGTGTACGCATAAACTTACACGAAGAAAGGTAACTTGCTCAAGAATTGCACTAATAGTCACGGCGTTGGCGGACGTAGGGGGTGGGACATAAGCAGCCCGTGCACACCCCTTTTTCAAAACACAGTCTTTACATTACACATAATGCGACCCAACTGTTGCGTTGGTTTCGCCTTTTTGTGTGCACCCTCTCATACATTAGACCAAAAATTCAATTGAAAATGCAATAACTGTTTTCTCTTGTCAAAGAATTTTCTTTTGAATTGTGCGTCTTGAGTTTTCTCTTGTCAAAGACTTTTCTTTTGAATTGTGCGTCTTGAGTTTTCTTTTTCATTTTCGTCTTCTTCTTCTTCTTCTTCTTCTTCTTCTTCTTTGTCTCCTTAGTCCCTCTTCTCCTTCTTCTTCTCTTCTTCTTCAATTCTTTCTCATTCTTCCTCTTCTCCATATCATCCTTCTCCTTTTCCCTCTCTTTCTCCTCTTAAAAACACCCTGGCGCCACGCCTTTATGATTACGTCCCTCTTAACACCAAATTCAAAGAAATAATCTCGCGTTTGTGAGATAAATGTAAGCTTTAAATTATTTATTGTACCGTTATAGCTGGAATTCCATTTAAGAAATAACTCGCTTGATATGAAGTGCTTTCCTTGGGACGCAGCATTGAAAAGCTATTATTACCCTAGATTTATCTGGGCTTCAAAGGCGCTCAAGCAGTCAAGGCTTTCTACAAGATTTCTATTTAAATCAAGCGAAGAAAAGATTTAACAATGCAGTGTTTTGCAACAGAGCAGTGTGAAGGATTAAACCCCAATTTAAATCCACTCAACGTGATCAAGGATGTTTGTAAAGAGGTGGTTTGTAACGTGATAGGGATTAGAATCATTAGATTTTGATCCACAGTTCGGTCAAAATATTATTACTCCAGCAACTGAACGATAGCGATCCGTATACTTTGCACACTTCATAAAGTAACCAAGAGTAATACACACATGATAAATAATTTCACAAATGCAATAAAGAATGAGCAGGGATCTCTTCCATCTCCCTTGAATGAGTAAGCGCCTGGATTGTATTTGTCATCTAGGTCAACGTCATGAGGGTTCATGTTGGTAGCAAATTGTTATTAGATGACTCATGAATTATGTTACTCATGTATTGACACTATATAAGTTTTGTAGAAAGATGAATAATTAATAAACCATTGTATCATACACTGCATCAATCTGATATCCTTCTTTATACGTATATATATGTTTCAAATTAGAGTACGTTTTTGCTAGAAACTTCATCTTATAAGGAGAAATTGATTTGTATACCGAAAAACAGGAGAGAAAGGTGTAAGGGATAGAGAGAGGTGAGAGAGAGAGGGAGAGAGAGGGATAGAGAGAGAGAGAGGGGTGGGAATAGAGGGAGAGAGAGAGAGAGGAGGATTTTATTTTCATGACAGCTCCTACAGTCAAATGAACACCATTTTATTTCTTGAAAGAAGAACAGACAGCAGGACTCTTAACCTTTGTGCGAAAGATACATAATACATGATTAGATTGAATTTATTTCGATAAATCTTCCGTTATGAAACAAATCTGCTTTATCTAACTCTTAGGAACGTAGTCCTGTTATTGGATTTAACAAAAACGATAGAAGGTGCTAGGGTGTTTGAAGGTTAATTTAAAAGCAGAAAGGCATAGAATATGGGACAGAGAGTTGTGGCATTCCATGGTCGCCGACGTCTCAGGACATGGCACGTAAAGAAGAAGAAGAAAAAACGTATCAGTTTCATAATTTTCGAGAACTCGATCTTTTTTTTCCATCTTGACATTCCCACGCCAAGGTCAATGGTGTCTTAAGATCCCTGTACCCGTTCATATATTTTTGTAATCACTGAATTGCATCGAACCGAGTCACTCAAATCACGACCAAAATGTCAGACGACGAAGAAAATAATTTAATAGCAAAAAGGCAGTCAAGCAGAAAGTCACCAACTGTTGTCTCTATACCATGGAGTATATACATGGACGATAAAGGTATTGTTTTGTACCTGGGGGAACTGTTATTGAGTCGGTCAAAGGAGGTGCACGCCATCTTATTTCTTGTATGTTTGATTGTATGTTTGCTCTTAGGTTTAATCTCTTTTTTATTTTTATCATTATATATGCATGATATATTGAATAAATAAAATATATTTATAATTCGTGTTTTTTTAAATCATAAGTTTTGGTTGGTAATTTGTAGACAGGCAATGATGCGTTTACATAGAAACAACGGTATTAAGCGCCTGGTAAATGTTGTTTATTATCATTACTAATACTGTTTAAAAAACAAAAAGAATAAAAGGTGCAAGGGTGTTTGAAGGTAATCATGTTTTCAGATTATATCCAAAGTACAGCACATGATCAAAGTAATCAGACAAGCACATTATATAATAGACTACCTACTCCTGTAATTATTGCTAATGCTTTAGACTAAATATTAAATCATTCCCATAGTGCATTAGTATTGATCCTGCAAAGGTCACACGATCACACTCCTTGGAAACTCCAGTATGAATTGGCGCAATTTCAATCAAGCGCACGTAATGAATATAAATCAGTATTTTGAAGAAGAAGACTGAGGTTTTAGTAAATATCAAGTTATTTCTCAATTCATTAACTGAAAGTATTCGCGTGATTGAGGGTACTAGGAAACTTGCATATCGGGAAAGAATTTAAAGCCTTTTAGATTCCAATTTATTTTTTTGTTAAACATAGATAGATCTACAGTAAATTTTTAGTAAGCAGGGAATGAGAAGAGAAAGAAGATACAAAACTGTAGCTAAAATAAATGACAACTGCTACCACCACTACTACTACTACTACTACTACTACTACAACTACTACTACTACTACTACTACTACTACTACTACTACT
>JARBES010043058.1:0-11121 GCA_030265145.1 Strongylocentrotus pallidus | reverse complement strand
CCCCAAACTTATAACGCAATGCGATCTATAGAGGTGCAACATGAAAATGCCAGATGACCTTTCAGATAATTCAGCAGTGGCATGAATTCATTTGAGCCTATGTTTGGATGTTTAACCTTCCCCAAACACACTGAGTTAGTTATACTCTTCCTACCATTGCAGTAAGAGATTCAGAGAAGACAGATGAAATTACTTTCATCCTAGAAATACTCTTCTTTTCTCACCAATCCCAGTATGCCTTCATACCAGGCAAACTTCAAAACTCAAGATTACAGGCCCATTCCCATTAGACCAACATTTTGTGTCGTCGGATATCAAGCGTTGCATGGGACCCTATGACCAAGGGCTAGTGGGCAACTCTTCTTATGCTCCTCCTTGGAGCAATGTCCATCTGGAAGGGGTGCTTCAGAGAGGTTGTGAGGTATACCTTGCTGCAATTATCATGATGTGTCTGATTGGAAGCTGTGGGAATAGGACCTCAAAATATAACACATGGTGATTTGTCTGTGATTACGCCAGAGCTCTCTGTTTGCACGGCCGCGCAAATAGAAAAGGGAAACGTGAGATGGCTGACGATGGAGATTCGTTGAACGAGCAGCGCTCTCCCTCAAGATTACTGCAAATAACAAATAACTGAGCTGCAGGAAGAGATGGAATGGACATGAGGCTGAGAGAAAGGGGAGGGGAGAGTAAGAGGAAGGAGGGGGTAGGCAAAGTGGATTTCACTAATGTGAGGAAAAGAAACTTTTATTGAATAATTTTAACATCTAATATAGACAGGAATGTATAGCTGCTCTTTTTTTCATAACAGAAAGTCACTCCATAACTGTACCCTGAAGTTATATGTACTTGCAGACAGTTGTGTCAGTCTTGAGGTATGTTAAGAAAAAGTAAAAGAACTTTGCCCTCTTTAGCCCACCTGTACCCTCTTTCATGCTTGAATTAACAGGTATCATTTGTATTTTGAAATATCCCATAATTCCCAAGCTCCCTTCCCACAAGCCAGTTTGATCGCCTGACCGATAACCCTTGTCGGTATGTCACCAGGTTCCTCTTGATCTTCACCCTGTGTTTCGATGATAAACATCATCTTAATTCATCCTTCACTCACCGCATCCTATCAAATGAACCCTTTGTTCTCGTAAAATATATCAAAAGTAACCGTTCATAAAAGCCACTTTGTTTTCATGTTATCCCTCCCTGCCATGTCCCTACAAAATAATGATAATCATAAATGGAAATGTTTTAGTAAAGATCGCTTAATTCCTCTTTGATATTATGTTCTTAAATTGGTATTAACCAAATCATTATGCCATGATGAATACTTCTATACCACAAGCCTTCAAAGGAGATTCTGGCGCTTGAAATACATTTAAAGGGGATTCCACTAAATATGATTTCAGTAGATAATTCTTCCCAGTGTACAACTGTATAGTCTTTACATCGTGAAGGTTGTATCCTTTATTTTGTCCTGTAATAAACTGCTTATTTCACTGTACACCTGACAGATGTGAAGAGGATGGAACATAAAAGTTGAGGAAGAAATGAGTTTGCAAAGACGAGGAAAACACTGTAGGTTGTCTTTCTTGAAAGTAGTTTGGCGGTACGCCTGTAGAGATGGGCTGCTACATGTCTCATTCAAGTAAGGAGATTTTGTCTGACATCTTTATATAGACCTTAGTTTCACATCTTTATAGCTCCTATAAATTTAGCAGATTAGTTTTTATATCAATCACTATTCACTTCATTCGTTAAAAGAAAACAAGATGAATGCATGCTAAAAAAACTTATTAAAGACTAGGATACAACCTGAAAAATAGGTAAATACAAGGCAGGTATATAAACTTAATCACATACATGTAACCAAAAAATACAAAGCTTGCTCACTCCATGCCAGATTTGAATAGATAATAATTTTTACCTTGTTGATTTAAAATATTATTTCATTCATATTTTTCAGTAGGAAGAGAGGAAGGAGATGAACAATTTTGATTGACGATCAATTGTCTGAACAAGTTCATTGGTTTCTATCTTTCATCCACCAGTCTTTGTCTCCTATTTTCCATCTTACAAAGAATCTCTTCTAATCCTTTCATATATTCCTTTCTATGTGTAGTTCTCTTCCTTGTAGTTCCTCGGAGCTATCTATATATACCATGATCCCTATATGGTAAACCACTGATCTGGTAAAGCCCCACACTTGACTGGTGCAAATCCCTAAAGTCCGGTACCTAAAGTGCATCTGACACTTGTTTGTGCCCTTACTCTGCCCCCTATAGTCTGGTTCGTAGACAGCCAACATTAATATTATATCACCATATTGAGGTCTACGGTGGAGACAACCGCTGAAAAGCTGGCTATATTGTACTTTATAGATTCTGTCCAGCCTTGTTTCTTTTCTTCTCCATTTCCTAGTTCTCGTCTTACCTCCACTTCCTTTTTCTACAATTCTCTTTTTTCCTTTTATGTCTTCCTATGTTTTACTTTTTTTTTTCCTTGTACACGATTTACCTGCTTTTATTGTCTTCCTCTATTTTACTTTTTTTACTTTTTTTGTTATTGTACACAATTTATCTGGGTTTTTTCCTTCTCTTTCTTTTCTGTTCATTCATTTTATTTTTTCCTTCTTACAATAGTCCTGATATTTCAACTCTGAAGTTTCACAGGCACAGCACACATAGAGCGTATTTAGGTATTTTTTCCCAATTTTTTTAAAAACACAGATGATGGAAAATCCGTGAAATCTGCTGATGGAAGGGTCTATAAATATTTCAGAAAATGGGTGAACCCTATAAAAGAGTTCATGGTCATTTTTTGTTGTTGGAAAAATATGGAAACCCCATCAGAAAATTGTTTACTTGTGTCCCAAATCTATGTGAAGTATGATTTATCCACCTGTAGGTGTGAAGTGTGTTTTGATGGTGTGTCACTTGTAAATCAATACTGACATCTGGTTTTACTAACAGATTTACAGAGCTTTCTTCTTTCAAATCTCTTCTATTCTCTCTATGTATATATTTTCTCTCTCTCTCTCTCTGCAATATTGGCACAAGATGGCAGCATATTCCTGCAAGCTATGAGATGGTCAAGGAAAATTATTGAAGAGATATGTATCACTGATGTTTATCTGCAGCTAATTTATTTTGGTCACCTCTAGCAATACTAGAATGATGCTTATCTCTTGCTGTCTTTCTCTCTCTCTCTCTTTTAATTCTCCCTTTCTCTTGTATCCTCCTGCTCATTTACCCTTTTGCCTGCCACTTTTTTAAGTAGATGATGTTTGACTTCAGTAGAAGCAATATTTGTGTCCCAAATACATCTCATGCATTCATTATATTTTTGAATTAGTTGATCTAATTCTGTCTTAATTTCCCCCATCTCATCCATTAGAACTTTTTGCTGGAGGATGAGATATGATAAGGGATGAGAATGATGATAGCCTTGTTTCACTTTCATGTGTCGGCAAGTAACAAAGCAAAAACGCTGCTAGCTCATTGCATAATTTATATCTATAATTCGGTCGTAATTGCACTAATCACATCGCTTAAAATAGACCGAAACAAAAAGTGGAGTTTTGGAATTTATGGATCGGTAGAGGAGGATAGATTGATGCTTGTAATTGGACAGCAGAGTTTCTTAAAGGCACAGAAACCTTTTGGAAGTAGGATGATTGGTAGCGGGAATCATCGAATGTGAGTCTGCTAGCTGCCCGAGGTCATGGATGGTAGAGAAGAGGGCAGTGTTTCCTTCATTCCACTTGTACCCCACCCCAGGTTTATGGTCGTTAATGTCATCGGTATCATTCCATAGATGTACCATTACATGATGGATCGGGTTTAATTTATTTACCTTTAAATGAGACATGGTAGTTAAGTTTTTTCTTTCTATATCTTTAGGAATTGCCAGTGGGTTGTCATGTTGGAATAAGGCATACTTGGACATTCTCTTTCTATAGAAATATTTATTCTTAGAAAAGATGGAGACATCTTTGCTCCCCTCCCCCAAGTCCCCCCTTCCCTCAACATGCACAGTGAATATTTGCCTCTATGTAACAAATTGGTCCCCAGGAGGTTTGTTTGAAGTATTTTGGTTTATTCTCTGGTTCTAAGAGTCCCCTGTTTCCATGGCGTGATATTGCTTGTCTGCATGTGACTGAACATTATATTTTGCACTTTTGGTCAAGTCATGTGATTTACACTTCCATAGCTATAAAATACGGTTATCCACCACCAACAACAACAAAGTTGGTGATTCCTTTATGTTATATACTGGTATTCTTTCATATTACATGTTTATGCATATCTAAACATAATTGGGTCCCTTCCCTTTAGTTTGTGACCTAAAATGTCTTCCCATATCATCCAAATATACTGTATAGATATCTCTTTTAGCAACATTCTAGTCACAAATAGCCTTTACAAAACAAGAACATGGTAAAAATGTATTGGAGTAGTGCCCATTCTCAAGGCAATGAGAACCAGCCTTGATGAGAAACACACCTACATGGTCATCACTGTTTCTCTTCCTCCATGCTTCTGACAGCATATGTGTTTGTTTGGACCAAGTATCAACCTCAATCTGTGTCAGCTATGCTATGTTAGGCAAGAGCATGAACCTTAACACTTGCCATCATCTATTAAGATACTTTCCAATGTGAAGCGCCTGTGGTGGTGGCGGCGGCGGTAACGATAAATGGGTCAGGAAATAAAACTCTGTTGGGTTGAATTCCAGCGGCTTAGCTACTCTGATACTAAGAATACACATGGTTCATTCATAATGTTCAAAACAGTCTGTATTGATGGTGTATTGTTTTGTTGTCAAATGACTGTAAACAAAAATCAAGTTTATTATGGATTTTTTTATCTTTGGGAGGGAAGTCCTTTATATCTCCCCTCTTTTACTTTATAACATTAAAGAAAGTATATCTGTAGTTTTATTGCAAAAAAAAGGCATGATTAACTGACTATTAAAATAGTAGAATGAAATAGGTCAGTAGTAAACTTTGATTGATGGGGCAAGCTTGTTAAATCCGCAACTGAACAATCGTGATTGTAAAATGTAGCAGTTAATGAATGATCTCAGTAATTGTCAAAATTGTATTGCTCATAATAACCCTCGTTTATTCATAGCAACCTATAAAATGGCGTGACAGCTATTTGAGTGTCATTACTGCATCATATCCACTACCTGTGCATTGGAAATAAAGTGTTATCCAAATACAAATAGAATGAGATGAGGCAATATGTAATTAAAGTCTAGGACTTTGACACCCTGGTAATAACTGCTTTATGACTTATACATGAATATTTATGAGTAGTTAAATCTCCATTTCTACACCTTGCCTGAACATTTGAGATGGAATAATCTCTTCCAAACAAAGCAATATTAGCAAAACGTGCAATTTCAGAGATTAGTGACTTTTAAACACCCATTTTAATAACCAAGGCAAGATGACTGGTAGCTTTAGTGAGTTCTTTCTGGCATCATAATCCTGTGTATATACACATTTGTCATAGAATAGTAGAAATGGAGTCAATCTCATGACACTATTGACTTCATCTTGTTGCTAAGCTGACTTACAGGTTGTCATGCTCGTCTGTTTTTATTGGACTTGTCAAAATGGAGCTCACTGTTATTAGTTTTCCAAATGAATATTATCTTTGTGTTGTAATCCCTGTGTATATATCGGCTTGAGGCAGATCGTCTATCATGTAACTGCTACTGTATATTCACATGAATCTGTTTGTTTCATTATTCTATGGAGCATTTTACTTAACATGAAATGGGTCACATTTATGAACTCGGGATATTGCCAGTTGTACATCTTTATTTTCCCTTTCTTTTGAGTTGTTAGATTTTTCATTCCACTTTCTCTTTTTTTCTCCCCATCTCCATAATAATCACTAATTCTATCTTTAATCTACCCTCGATCTTTTTACATGCTTGTTTTCGCTTTTCCTCTGTGCCTCTCTATACTTCATTAACCCATATTTTGTATACCATCTTACCCATTAAGTTTCTTCTCTCTCTTCAAAATTTGTAGAATAAATGGGAAATTAGCCCAGTTTAGAAAATAGCAAATACTTTAGTTGGAACATGCTGAACTAATCACAGAAGCCCAGTCATCTCAATTAAGAATTGTCCCAAATAAAATGCAATATTCATCAACAAGTCTGAAAGAATTAAATAATAGAGCAGCTGCCAATCAACATCTGAGGGGAAAATTGAAATTACTCCCAACTTGTGTTGCTCTCAAAACACATAACAGTTCCTTACTCGCTTGCTCCACACATGTAATACACCATTAATAAATAAAGGTCAAGCATTCCTGGAAATGCAGTATTTGCTGTGATTTCCTGTTTTTCAGATCATGGAAATCTGTATTTCATATTTTACATCACTGCATATTAGATTGGTTACTTTTTGTAGTCATCGATTTGAGGCCGCAGAAGGAACTTTTTATATCTAAGGAAGATTCTTTTTTTGTAAATGTCAATAATAAAAATTAAAAAAATTGTAAACTGTAGCAACCAATTTTCACACGAGAACACTCTCTTTATGTAGATAGTTAACTAAACTGAGGAAAGAAAAACTTTTTAGGAGCTGTTTGTTTGCATTATCACTTTTTATTATGGAATCTTGTGACTGCATATCTTGGGATTTATTTTTTTAAAGAAATTTAGAAAATGTATAACTTCATTTGGCTATGTAATCAAGTGTATACCAGTACGATGTGCAGAATAAATATTACACAAATTTTACGTCATAAATATCAATAAATCAATAGTACTCATCGGTAGACTGGGTGTCAATATGCAATATTGCATAACTCTGTCCATTTAGCACCAACACGTACGATAGTATTGCTTGTAATGGATCCGGCTTTCACAAACTCAGTTTTTCTGCTTCGCTGGGTGTTACTTATTGATTTGTGGGCGCGTGTTTAGCTACCCAATTCAGCGTTTAGTGAAGGGCTTTATGTTTTTTGTATGCCTGATCAGGCTGGCAATCTAGCTACAGCTACGAGGCTGACAGTTTTGAGTTACAGACATGGGGAATTATTAATACCTTCTCTGTACGGTCTATATGGCTCAGTTGAGGCAGAGATGGTATTCATGCTGAATTAAATATGAAGTCTTATTGGAAAAAAATTGCTTTTGTGCGTTCACACGTTTCCTGCTCCCTCTTACCATCTTTCTTTAAAAAACATTTATTTTTTTACTCTCTTTGTAAAATTTTATATTCGAGTTACTCTCTCTCTCTCTCTCTTTTCTCTTCTTTCTCACTCTCTTGTTAGTTGTTTTTGTCATTTCATTATGTCACACATTTCATAAGCCCATGATTCTGTAAACTACATTTATCTCCACAAACTTGGTAATGTCTATATTGAGAAAAAACAGTAATAAGCATTGGTAATAAAATGTTGTGTGTACCAAGATAGGAATTGGCAATGGACTGGAGTGTTTTAAATTAAAAGAATGAAAAATGAATAAAGACATGCCTTTTATTTTAAATGTTAATTTTAAAGATTACCAAATTGCTAAGTTTGAACTCATTTACTGCAAATGTTTTGTGGGAGAGTTTTAACCATCTCAAGTTTGTTTCTTTGCTTATATTCAATTGATCAAAATGTATGGTAAATGCATATCATGATGCACATCTGAGAATCTCAAAAATTACTGTTGAATGAAATATTATGAAATATTTTCTGAAGATTTTGTCTTATTATTGATGGTTTTGAAATGAGCACATAGAGATATTGTTGTCTGTATGGTCAGCAGCTAGATGTATTATGGGACTTATGATTGATGAGTGGGTTAGGAGTTCACAGTCAAGACACTGGTGGTCTGAACAGCATCCTGTCTGGCTACTGATGTGTCTATCAGTTTGTCTGTTAATTCCTCTCGCTGTCTGTCTGTCTGTCTTTCTCTTTGTCATCCATCTTCATCTGTCTCTCCCCTCTCTCCCTCTCCTTCTCTCCCTTACTTTCAACTTTTGAGGCAGTCATATTTTTCATATATTTCAATAATCGTTTGCTTACATTTTTATTTTCTAATATTCTTTATTTCATTCTATGCTCTTTATTTATATTAAAGGACTTGATATCAAACATATTTTCAAATTCTGTACTTCTTAATGCATGATGATATTTCACCTTTCGCCTCTCTCCATAATCGATTCTCCATCTAACCCTCCATTAGTTTCTACTTTCTCACCCGCTCCTGTGTAGAATATGTGAGATAACATATTAAACAACACAGGATTCCCTAACGACCCATTAGCACTGGTGCAAGGCGGTCAATAATTGCTTGCTTGTTGAGGAGTGCCCTCATCCTACCCTCGAACCCACCCCATCGTAATCACCAACTAGCAATGCTGCACTTACATCTTAAACACGGTGTAATACTTGAAGATGTAGAATACATTAATGAGTAACTCTGTAGCGTTAATTTGGGATGTCCACAGCGTACGTCATCGGCTGATGATGCCGGGGTTGAGATAAGAGGAAGGGGAAGGGTATCTTCCATATACCTGTCATTCTGTGATGGATACGTGTTGGATGTTAAGCCCTTCTCCCTGCCCCCAGCCAGAGAGCGAGGAGGGAGAGAGGGGGGTAACATGAATTAGGTTGACCGTGATGAATGAAGATGGGATATTATAAGTGAATGAACCATTTAGGCTCTTTGCACAGGGTTTACTGCGTTCATGACCGCAAAAGCGTTGACTTCATTTAGCGGCCGGCCGAGAGTGGTGATTCTTGCTCTGCGCTCTATACTTTCTTACTGATTTTGCAACATGTGGGGATTTCATTAGCAGGGTTCGTAGTGAGACCCCTGAGATTGGGTATGAGTAATATTATCGATAAGGAAGTGAAAGAGTGAGAGACAGACAGACACACCCTCCCAACTGAATTAGGAGAGAGTGAGATAGAGACATAATTATAATAATTTTTTTTGAAGGAAACACAAGATGCATTTAAAACAAAATTAAACTGATGTATATTGTTCATTTTGCATTTAGATTTTTTTTGGCTTTCTGACTTTAAAAATCAGAGATTAGTTAAAAACAAGGGATTTTGTAATTTCTAAGGAAATTCATAGAGATACAAGGCTCAAACAAAATGTTGGTGTGGTAAAAATAAGATTGCTGTGGATGTTTCAATAATTCTGAAACAGACAGATGTATTGATTAATCTGGATGTCAAGAAATGGCATTTAAAAGAAGATACGAGGCGAGCCAAAGATGTCAGTTTTATCCGGTAATTGGGATCTGTTGATGATATGATACGGAAATGCATACCTCATTAAAGCAGGTAGTGGCGTGGAACAGCCTTGCATGTTTGCCAAGATTGGATTGAAGACCTTGGTGTAATAAGACAGACATGGCTGAGAAGTTGTAGAATTTGATTAATTTCCTCTCTCTCTCTCTCTCTCTCTCTCTTTTATTAATGGCATATATTTCTAAGTGAGTAAAAAGAAACTTACACAGTGCTTACTACTTTAGTATCTTTTTCACAAATTAGAGATTTATTTTGAGTTTGAAGGTATTTTGAGCTTAACAAGTGGTCATTGCTTTCTACAGTAGATATGAAAACAGTTGAATAAGTTTAGGGGTTGATTTCTGGTGAAGTATAAGGTGATTTTTATACTTTCATGATTTCTTCTTTCTTAAACTATAATCTTTATGTTATTAGACATCAACATTCAAAGGAAATAACGTTCAATAATGTATTTGTGCTGTGTCAGTGCTCTATTATCTCATTCAATCGTTAATTCACGCTAACAGAGCCACACAAAAGAGCACACAGTCATCAGCCATTATGTATCAGTTGTTGGGTAACTGGTAACGATACTCTGCTTTTGAGAGTAGTTATTTGGCCGACTGGGAAATAATTAGCAACCTGACCCTGTTTAACCCACATCTTACATCAAACCTTCTCAGACCTTCCCATCCAAACATCAACATCTAAAAACAAACAAGCTTTTCTTCTTGTGTCTTTTGCGACTAAAGCTTGGATGTAATCAAAGAAGTGTTGGTATGTAACAGGATGCAATCAGGTCAAGAAGTCTTGGCTAGGAAACCATACCTTGATGACCGACCGAGTCTGCTCAGACTTTAGAAACAAGCAGACAGATTACACATCCTCCGTCGTATATAACTTTTGGCGGAAGAAATAAAAGCGTATCGACCGTATAGTTGTCATTTCCAGCGAGGTAATTGTGTTCCAATTTCTTCCCGATAATGCTCCATGTTTTGGATGTAAAGTGTTTTGTCGGTAAGGGATAAATAATTCTACTTTATAAAGAAAAGTGTAGAACTCCTGAAGTGAGCTTGTATGTTACAGAAGTCAATTCAAGCATCCTGCTTAAATCAAATTCATTGTATCGTATTGAAATCAACATAGAGTATGTCACAGAAACATTTTTTGCTTATTAAATGAATTAATGAATAATCAGGTGAGCCTGGTAATGTCCTTTACTATTGAATCTTAGAGCCTTTTCTAGAGAATGAAAGAGAATTAAATAAATAACACAATAAGTTATCTTGTTTTCATATTAAAATATCTTATGTTATGTTCATTGGATTATGTGTTAATTTATTGAAAATTCCAAAAGATTTTGACCTGCTTAGGTTTTGACCTGCTTTTATCCTAATGTGTCACCTCAGACGGTTTCTTCATGGTATCTGTTTACACAGAATAGGGACTGTATCTAACATCCCCTTGTCATTGATTCATCCATTGGCCGTGATACAAAGCAAGTAGTATCACCTCGCTCCCCTTACATCCATTATACCCTGTCTTGAATACTGATTTTGAGGGCAGGAACCAATTTGTAGTTATTAATTCTACTCCTCCGAGAATCTGAGAAGTAGACTACCTACAATGCCTTTCATAGCGGAAAGGTGTCAGACCGTAGAAAGTAGGTTTCAGGCCATGGTTAGGAGAGAAAGCGAAGGCCGGCCGGCTACCTACCATCATTACCTTTCAGCCCTACAAAAGAGATTCGACTCGGTAATTTGCTGTCGATGCGAGATGGGAACAAGATATCATTTCCGTCCAAGCCCCCTTCCCCCGTCGGCTATCTGACTTTGCATCTAATATTGTGACAAAATGCATTC
>JARBES010042724.1:0-11127 GCA_030265145.1 Strongylocentrotus pallidus | reverse complement strand
CTAAAATGAAATCCTGGCTACGCGCTTGGGGAGGGGGTGCAACCTGCCACACGCTTCTACCTCTTGGTTGCTTTGATTCATTGCCGAAAATATTTTGGCACCTATCATCCCCCCCAACCACGGATACAAATCGACACCCTTGCGCACAATCAAACACGATCAGTACATTACTATTCAATTCATTGATATATTTACAAAGAATTCATTTTAACTCGGGGAATAAACATTTGTATGCTATAATAATGATGATGAGGAGGAGGATTATCATTTATTCCTTATCATCATCATGATCATTAATATTGTCATCACTGTTATAGTGCATATTGGGTAATAGTATGTATGAAAGTACATACTATCAATATTAGACTCAATATATTAGACTCAATTAAATCACGTATTACCCTTAATTCGTTTAATTGTAAAACGAAGAAAAAGAATTCTGTCAGATTACATTGTTTGGTCTTTTCCCAGTGCTGAATTAATATTTAATATTATTTCTAAATTTCTATAAAACATCCATCACTATATTTTATAACTCCCATACACTTAGTTTTGTGTGAGACATATTTACATCGGCATATTTTCTTTTTCATTTTCGTCATCATCATTATCATTTCCATCATCATTATCATCACCGTCATCCCCATCATCATCATTACCATTTCTAAATATTTCTTTATATAATTTTTTAATCATTTTTCATATCACGCTATCACGCTATCAAGTAATCGTTTATTGTACTAGTCCTTCTTCAGATTTGTTAATGAATAATTCTTCGTATTGTGTTTTAATGTTATCATTTATAATTATCATATTGTATATACGTTCAAAAGAATTGGTATATTTTTGTATGATGTATTTCCAGAAATGTAATTTCATTTATATGCTGCAGAAGAAAATAAATTCATTTCAATCCAATTCAAAGAGCTTGGAGAGTAAATTTTAATTTCATGCATTTTTTATTCACAGAGGTTAACGTCATCATGTTGGAATTTAAAGTAAGATTTTATATTTTTAATTAATGACGTCGTTTCCTCAATTTTCTTTGGAAAGTGTCTTGCTTGTTTCTAGTCAATTTTCTTCAACTTTTTGATATGTTATAGTCGAGAATCCGCGCTACAAGGATCGTAGTATTAACCCCTCAGTTAGACAATCATCGTCAAATTTTAGAAATGAATGTACATGTCAAAATTTGCCTCATCGCTATTTTGGTGCTTTTTATTTATGACCGCGATTTGTTTATCTAACTATTCTATGGAACAAACACTGATTTGCTACATTGTACTGCAAAAGAAAAAAGGTGAGTTTTATTCTTACATCAAGACAGTTAACAAAATGACACATAATGCAGTACCATATTGTTATCTTCAAATGTGTACATACCACCTATTCTTGTACAAGATACTGTTATAATCTATAGTTCTTATTCGAATCGTATTTTAGTTTGTTTTCATGTTGTTTCCAGAAAGTGGAAATTAACCTCCTTCAATAAAGTGAAAAGAAGATTTTGATAAGAGTAAATTAATTTCAACATTTAACTTCCCTGTTTACAAAAACCTATAATGTAATCAACTGTAATTTTAAAGAGAAACAAAAAGAACTGTAAACATTGTTAGTATGTTTGGTGCACAGTTTCTTACCGGTTATTGACAGATAGATTGCCATTTGACCGTTGCTGGTTGCCATGGATGTCAAAGCCACGCCTATTGGAGGGAGACATGTACCAGATATCAAGATCAGACGACGAGTCGAATGGTGACGATAGAGGGCAGCAATGATAGGAGCTGTATGCAGACAAGAACACTCTAAGATATTGTAATTGATATACAGTGTCTATTTGTATAAAATAGCCATCATCAAATGAATATTAATTTACACAATATATTTACAATAACAATAATTTTTTTCTTTTTTTAGGAGAGCTAAGAAATTACCAGAAAGCTTACAAATATAACAGATTGAAACATTCGATTTTTAATATAGGTTAATCATATTAAAATTACGTAGGCAAAAAGTGTGTTTTAAGCATCTTTTGAAAGTGTCAAGACAGGTTTAAGCTTTTTGTTGATGGAAAATAAATATTGCTCCACGTTTTGAAATAAGCCACTATAAAAAAAAATTATTAGATGAGAGACTGGATTGGGGAAGGATTTAGTTATAGTCATCATTTGTTTAGCGAAGCTTACGAGCTGGTTTTTATACTTGGAGGGTGTAATTTTTATGGGACTCATGCTTATAGGAAAATTGCTACCAGGATTAACATATGACGTCACGATCCGTGTAAAGCATGCAGTATTATTCTCAGACACTCAGATAATACGCATTATGAAAGATTATGTGCGGTACCGTATTGTGCAGATATGCATGAGTAGATCAGAACATCTACGCATAAATTGACTCGGAAACATTGTTGAAGGTTGATGAAAAAATTGCGTAATTTTGGTATGAAATGTTACATATCATATTCCTTTTACTGTACTAACCCTCAAACGTGCAACAAATCTTGAAAAAAAATTCTCAAACGACAAAGATATTTATGGTTTTCTTTGAAGGTGTCACTTTGCGTCACCCTCTAACAGTAAATTATCATCATCAATTCATAATGTGGATTGCTTGCATGAATTTAATGAGGATCTGAGATTACAGTCGCTTACTTCACGCACGCGCGTGCGCCCGCACCCCATCGTCGTTATGCACTTGTAATGTGAAGCGGTTTGCCGTGAAATCTTTGAGAAATTGCATTTATACTAATGTCTTCGTTTTTAAAAACAGGTAAAAAAACAAAAGATAACGACTTTTTTATCGTGACCATTATTTGAAAAATTAATGAAGATTTAGTCGATTTTGGGAATGTTATAGAACGTATAGTAGGATATCTCCATTCAAGTGCTATGTTATGTTGTTTATAATGCCAATGTTGTCTCCTGCAGTGACGTCATATGCTATTGCGCCATACAGCTCCAAAACTGGACTTTTTTTTTGAGTGGTCTGAGTCGTCATTTTTAAAGCTAGATTCCAGAATTATTGATGATTTCTAAGAAAAATCATTGTCATATTCGGAATCTCCGTCAATTTTTGTTCTCCATGTCTCTTTTTCCATTTTAAGCCCGTTTTGATTAGAGGGGACCTTTAAGCGATATAAGACGGAATAAACCAAATTATTTATACTGCTTATATCCGATATTGTAGAGGTCTAGTATTGGATACATGTACGTCATTGTAATGTGGATCGCATGATTCACGATTCAAACCCAGCCGCGCCATTAATGCCTTTTAGCAAGTCATTAATCTACAATTGCCGCTCTCCACCCATGTGATGTAAATGAGTGACCGGTGGGAAGGTATTTGTCGATCAGTGTACGTCAGCTAACGCCGGGGTGATAATACTACAGCGCTTAGCAATATTAATATTATGCGCTATATACATGGTCTGTTTTATTGTGCCTCTGCTACCCACATTGCACAAATACAGTGAATTCAAAACGCTGCCGTCAGAATTACCACGGGTTCTTCAAAATTCTGCGACATGAAACCAATTTTTCGCCAATCGGACTTGCTACCCATCAGGTACCGGAATCACTATAAAATATCTTTTTCTGGTCTTCAAATGCATCCATGGTTTCTCGTCTGAATGGTATTTACGATTTTGGAATATCATTGGAAAGTTTGTTGTTCAGGATTTGAAAAAGGGTTTGAGTAGTGGATAAATGTTAACATCTCAAAGACAAGCAGTGATAACTCTGATTGAAAAGGAAGGCAAAGACATTATGTAAAATCCATAGTTGGAGACCCATATCATGACTTAACATAGATTTTTTTTTTCATTTCGTTTATTTCCATTTCCAACAAAATAAATAAAGTACATGGGATTTCATTGTACATAGTAAAACAATGAAACTTAACAATATATTTGTAATTGGTCCATAGTGTACAACAGGCATATAAAGCAGGTTGGTCATGGAGGGAACTGCTGAAAAGCTGGGCTTGTAGATTGCAGCCCCCTATAACTTATAGTTGCAAAAATAGTATATCAATAATAAAGGAACGCACAAATACAAAAAACCAAATGGACATAACATAGAAGGAGTGAAAGGGACAGGGAAAGAAGGGAGACAAAGAACGAGAGAGGGCAGGACTCTTACCTATAACACACACGAACACGGACCGACTGAAATACGGATGACCAGTACAAGATGAATCAAAATATAAAAAAGTATTTTGTAGAGTGAAATAAATTTAATGAGGGAGAGCTGATGCTTGATAATTACGCAGAAAAGATTTTTTAAATTTGAATTTAAAAGTATTATATGATCGATGGTATCAAAGGCCTTGGAGAGGTCCAGGAAAACACCCACAGCTAGTATGCTTGAATTTGTCAATAGGTTTTGTAATTTTTTCGACAAGGGTAATACAATACAAGGAAGTGGCTACACAAAAAGAAACATTGATACATTGATACGACTGGTAAACGATTAGATACACACACAATTTCGTGTGCATAATTGAACCACACAGAAGCATGCACGGTAGCACGGACATGGATGAGCTCCCATGCGTATTAAAAATTAAACACGTTTGGAAAGCCCACCCCGACATGAAATAGGCTCCAATAGAGCAACCAATCCCAAATCAGAGTAGACCTCCCAAACAAATGCAGGTGAAAATGCGGAAGGCAGAGAATTGTTCACCAAAACACCACATACTTTTAAATAATCGATAAAAGCAAATGTGGCATGTCTTTGTGTCAATATGATGACAATAAACCGAAGATCCATTTAAAAAGAAATGTACCACCTGGCCGGGTAAATCACTCCATATGCACGCTCTAGTTTTATGCATTACAGTAAACAATTTGAACCTCTGTATATCTACATAGGAAAACAAAAACAGGAACATTTTATCTTTTCCTTAGCATGGCCTATCTTGTACGTTATAGAACCTAATAGGCAAAGAGGAATTCGTCTACATTACTAGGTTCACATTAAACTCATATTGAGACTTGAAAATGAGAACACTAACAAATAAATCCAGAAGCTTTAGAAGCCTCATGAGGCAATGATAACTCCCCAGTCAGTATTATAGTTAGTATACATCAGAATTTTCTTGAAACCTAGTCATACAAAAGTAGTTAAATTCAGGGCAGAATTGATCATCCCCTAGCCATGTATGTATTTCGTTGGTTTATGGAGAGAATCGGGAAACATTATAGGAGGTACCACTTCTTACCTCAAAGATACAGAACTTAATACAGGAATTGAGTGAATGTATCCAAAATAAATGTTATATCCACATAATTTTCTTGAACGAAGGAAGATACGCACTTATAACTTCCTAAATTACCCATGTATGCAAAACAAAGAATCAGTTATTTAACATATTTACACAAATCAATATGAAATTGACTGCAAGTCAATCCCTTTTCACAACCAAAGAAAAGAGATAATACAATGAACAAAGCATGCAGTCACAATCGAAGACGTACGCCCTAGTTCCTTGTATCACAGTAAACAGTTTGAACCTCTGTATATCTACAAGTATGTAGGAAAAACACAGAAACATTTTATTTTGTCCTTTGAAATTAGCAAACATAAGATAACAAGGTAAGGTAACAATTTAAGAACTAGGTTGAATATGCATTTTTCATTAGGTAGGTTTTTAATTTTGATCTAAACAAAGTAATATCAGAGATGGAACGAATGGAGTCTGGAAGAGAATTCCACAAAGTACGTGGAGCAGAACATGAAAAGGACCTATCACCAAAGTATTTTGTTTTTGTTTTTTTAATGGTCAAAAGAGTTTGATTTGCAAAACGAAGGGGCCTCTTGGGTGTGTATAACAGAATCAGTTCAGAAAGATAATTTGGGGCATGACCATGTAGAGACTTGAAAGTTAAAAGAAGAACTTCGAACTGGATACGAAAGTGAAGGGGGAGCCAATGCAATTGTTTAAGGGTTGGTGTAATATGGTCATTTTTTTTTGGTGAGAGAAACTAGACGTGCTGCAGAGTTTTGGATTCTCTGCAGCTTGGTCATATCTTTTAAGGAATTCCATGGAGCAGGCTATTAGTTGATTTTAGTTGATGACTTGGAGAGGAATTTACCAATTTTACCAATTTTTCTCAGGGCGAAGGGTGCTTTACGACAGATACTATTGACATGGGGGCGCATTGATAGGTTTTGATCAAACGTAACACCCAAGTTAACAACTGTTTTGGGAGAATTTATGGAACCATTGGATATTTTAATCGGGGGGAGTTCTGTTGTATTTCTTCTTCGGTGAGAAAACAGGTGTAGCACTTCCATCTTGTTGTCGTTCAAGAGCAGAAAGTTTTCAGTGAACCAGGAGCGAATGGCATGTAGACAATATTTCAGTTTCTGTAACATTTAAAGAATTTGTCGAGACTTAAGAAGTAATATATAGTTGGGTGTCGTCGGCATATATCATCGAGGAGAAACCGTGGGAATGAATGATATCCTCTGAGGGTGTGGTATAACATGTGAATAGTACAGGGCCGACGACGGAGCCTTGTGGAACCCCCTACCTAAGCAGAGTAGGATCGGATCGTGAGCCATCGATGATCACTTGTTGATATCGTCAAGTGATGTAAGATTCACCACTTGGTAGCAGTTCCAGAGACGCCAAAACGTGTTTCCAAACTGGATATAAGAACATCACTGTTTTTGCTCTTAGTTGAAGTATTTGGTTGTGATTTTCCCTTTTGCCTTAAGTTGTAGTCTCGCGCACCCTTATCCATTCTTAAAGATATGGGATTATTTGACGGATATTTTTACAAAATTTGCGTTGATATGTCGGGAGCTCTCAAAAAGACCGTGCTTTTACCAGTAACTCATTATGTATACTCCAATATAAAATTGTATCCAAAGCTTTATCATTGATACTAGAGAAGATTATTCCAAAACTGCCAGACCAAACTGGTTTTGTTAAAGGAAGGTATATAGGGAGTTTGTGGGAACAATTTCAGATATTATGGATTATACCAAATTTAAAAATATATCGGGTATTTGCCTTTTATGGACTATGAAAAGGCATTTAATTCACAAAAGTGATTTTTTTTTTTTTTAAACATTGAGGCGTTTCCAGTTTGGATCAAATTTTACTAGTTACGTCAGAGCTCTTTACACAAACATGAGTAGTTGTTAAATGAATAATGGAAAAAACATTTGCATATTTTCCGTTTTGGGGAGGGGCTCGACAGTGGGATCCACTGATTTTCCATCTATTTATTTTAGCAAGCGAAATATTATCCTATTCTATTTAGGATAACGATAGTATAAAAGATATATCTGTTAATAATGCCGGAGTAAAGAATATTCAATATGCAGACGATACAACATGTGTTTTAGATGGTATAGAATCTGCTAAAAAGTCACTTTTTTTATTGCATAACTTTGATAAGATGTCAGGTTTGAAACTGAATGTAGATTAAAGACACAACATTTGTAGCTAGGCTCAAAGAGGTTTGGTAAAGAGACGCCACTTAGTATTAAGAGGTCAACAGTGCCAGTGAAGGCATTAGGAGTCTGTTTTTCATATGATCAAGATTTAGCTGAGAAAGTAAACTTGAAAACAGAATCAGACAAATAAAGACAATTTTGAATAACGGGAAATGCAGAAATTTAACACTTTCAGGTAAAACCCTTTTAATATAAACTTTTGCATTATCAAAATTCATTTATTTAGCTTCAGTTCTAGATATCCTAGAATATGTCATTCAATGTATATATAGAAAAAATCATATCCGACTTTCTATGGAGTGAAGGTAAAGGTATGATTACAAGAAAAACTATCATAGGGGATTTAGAAGAAGGGGGTCTCAAGATGGTCGACCTTAAAACAATGTTCGCAATTGAAAATTTCCCCAAATGTTGTAATGCTATTGAAGAGTATTGTTCATGCCATATCTATAGCTTGGAAACAAAAAAACTAAGACAAGGTTTTGATAAGAAGAATTGTGTTTCCAAGGCTTTTACAAATATTGAAAATGACTCAGGGTTTACGCCCGAAAACATGGCATTAAAGTAATGTTAACGTATTCTAATTAAAAGGGTTTTTATACCTCCTACTTCTCATTACAAACTTACGAAAGAAATGAATATTGCAGACAGTGATTGGGGAAATATATATATCTTACCTTTCATATCATCTATTGAAGTTAAAACAAGACTTTTCCAGTGCAAAATCAACACAAACTATTTTCTAACTAATTAAAGATTACAAAGAATGAAATTGGTACACTCAGATTTATGTACTTTTTGTGAAAAGTTTCCTAAAACGATAGAGCATATTTTGGGGGAGTGGGAATATTTAAGGCCGCTATGGTTAGAGCTTTTATGCCTGGTATAGAGATATTACTTGTATGATATTTAAGTTTGAATTTTGACTCGGTATCATTCGGATATAAAAGATAGATAACACCCGAATTATGGTTTTTGAATTTTTGTTCAATCTTAATTGTTAAAGAAATATATATAACAGATACAGGAAACATAGACCATCGTTTAGATGTTTCAAACACTTAATTAAATTTAATTTTACTTTTGTGGCTTTGAACAAATTATTTACTAAATGGCATGTGTTAAATGTTAATGCTTTAGAAGATTAATGAACAATGCAGCTTTTTTTTTCATCTTTCATTTCTGTGAGATTGTAAAATTGTATATCTTGTTTTATGTGTTGTTCAAACATGTTTTTCAAATTATACCCCGAAGTGAGGGAAAACATAAAGAAACCTCCTTTTGGGAGATTAAAATAACCCCCCCCCCGAAAAAAATTAAAAATAAATAAATAAATAATAAATAAAATAAATAAATAAATAAATTTAAAAAATATATATATATATTTTAAAAAAATATTTAAAAAAATAAAAGAATAAAAAATAAAACTAAAAACTAAAATTCATGGTCTAGTTCCTCCCTAGTTATAAGAACTCATATCTTTCAGTAAACCATCACGAAACTCCTGCATATGTTTCAGCTGGACCACCCGTCTCCCAAGATGCTTCCAACACTTGGTGAATGAGTTCACAAAACTGCCACTCCCAAGAGGCAGAATAAGGTACCCAGATTTCTTCGAAGCCAGTAATCCCTCAATAACTTAAAGATATCTAAAAACCTACATTTTCTGTTAATTGTAAGACGCATTTGAACATGTATATGGATGATACAGAGGGGGCGTATCGTCAAGACCACCGCAGCTCTACTTTTCAGTCCAAACGTTATGTCAGCAAATAAGAAAAGGAGGACACATTCTTTGATTTGCGTATCGGATAGGGAGTCCTAAAGGGTTGCCACTTGAGTTTCAAAGTGGAGGTACACGGGCCAGTTATGCTCCCCTAACTCCAGCAGTGAGGTAGTTGATGATTGTGTATTAGCGAATCATCAAAACTTCATCGTGCAGGATAATTTAGAGATAATTTGGCAAAGGATTGGAGTAGTCGCAGTAGGAATAATTGAGATTTAGATTCTTACCTGGAAAGTGGCAGAATGCATTGAGGAGACCAAGAGCAATTCCGAGATCCGTCGATGTCGTTCCAAGACTTATGTTGATATCGTCCAAGTAAATTCCAATGGTCTTGGTAATACCTATAATACTGGATGTCCTTAAGAAGGTACACACCACCAAAGGTAAACTGGGCGAAGTTAAAATCTCATGAAAACGCCCCATGGTAGGCTTTGATGGAATGATACACAAAATATAAATTCGTGCTTTACTTCTGTAAGCTGGTTAACATAAACAAAACGGAGAATAGACGCGCAGAATATTGATAGAACTCAAAAAGTATCGATGTACCATTGTACTGTCGGAGCTCCAAAATTCTAATTCAATTTGGTGTACGGGTGAACAGTTTTGCTCAAATACAGGTGATGAACTTCCTTTCAGCAAACAACAAACCTACACAGCTAGAATTATGATCTATAGAAATATTATTTTAGTGCATGAAAGAATGATGGTATCTATCCCCAGTCGTTTGGAAGAAATTGCAAGTGTGGATCGGCCGTCTCATTACTCACACGTTACTCTAATAAAACAAGCCTAACCCTATTCTTCCATCCCCATAAGCATCTATAGGCGTTAAATTATTGTTAATGCTTTGTGTAGAAAGTGTGCTGTCCAACTTTATGGAAAAAAGAGCAAATTATGATAGCTGAGGGTCCTATAGATAATAGATCAGTTGAAATTCATTTGTTAAATATTCTGATAGTCTTATATTTTGTATGAATGAGTAACTTTTTTCGGAGCTGGGCAACATTATGTAATGCTACGGTCACAAAGGCTCGTACGAACGATAATTTCGTACGAATCTCCCTGTTTTTCCATTGTCTTCCCGAATTTCCATTGTCTGAAAATCGTTCGTGCGGCGTTCGTAGCAGTTCGTAATGGCATTTGTGACCGAGGCTTAAAGTAAAATAGACTCGCAGAATGAATGCCAGATCTCCATAAGTATCTGTTTACCATAGTCCTGTCGGAACTACAAACTTCTAGTTCAATTGGCATACTTGGTGCGGTTGAACAGTAGTGCATAGCTTTGCCTGAATACATGTAGTTTCTTTTAGCAAACGACAAACCTATTCTATATTGTATTGAACAATATAGGCAATATATGGGCAATGCATGGTTAGGCTTTTTAACAAAAGGAGTCAAACTTGGTTGGGCAAGGGTACTATACTGAGCGAGTGCAAAATAGCTTTAAATATGATCAATGCATTTTTGGATTTTCTTTTGATAGGAAGGTCAAACATAAACTATGCGAAGTATAACAATGGTTGAAAGGGGATGAATGCTATACTGAGCGTTCAGAACTATTATCTGTAAAGGGGTATCTCACTGAGCGGCGAATGCTTGCGAACGTAGCGAATTTGGGGTTTTGCCATGGTTTGTAAAAGGTTGCAAAAGGTTTGTTAAAGGTTGCAAGAAGGTTCGCAAACAGTTTTCATTGCAGCAAACAAGAAATGTAGAACATGTTTTTGGGCGATTTTCTATGAGAATTTCTGTTTCCGCAAACAGGTGCAAGCGTTTACAAAATAGTCGTAAGCGTTTGCAAAACAGTCATAAGCGTTTGCAAAACATTCGTAAGCCTTTGCAAACGGTTGTAAGACAGTGTCGCTG
>JARBES010042017.1:0-11152 GCA_030265145.1 Strongylocentrotus pallidus | reverse complement strand
AATGAAATGGAAGCTACCAGTCATGTGAAGAAAAAAATGTTTTGACTAATACGTGATGATACACATTATGCCGGGAAACCGTCTACTAATTGATATATTTGGTAAATTATCGATCCGGCTTGGATATCGCGTAGTCCCATATACATCTTTCTGTATACAGTGCTTGTAACTTTACCAAGACTGGGCCGAATTTCTTATCATGTTGATTATTCCAGAACCTTGCAGTACGCATCAATACTTATATGCTAGATGATCAACCATTTCTGATCGAATCCACAACGTTTCTTTCACAATGCAATCGGATGACCATAACTTGTCTATACCTTTAACATTTCATTCAAAATTTGTCACGGAGTGATCTTTTACGACTTAAAGACATTGTCGGAAGTGAAAAATTGAATAGATTACCTACAAGTCAATGGAAAGCTTTTACGCCATAGATTAGATTACAATAGTGCCAAATATATACTACTTTAATTAGTGTCTGCCAGAGGAGTAACAGCTCTCTGAAAACTCAAAACTAAAAGTTTTGACAATCGGAATATGTCGACCTAAAATTTAGCTATCGACTCGATGGTAGCATCTTATGTGGAGTACGCATATTCACAATGACTTTGCATCATCGCCTCAGCTTTAATTATAAGCAATCCGATCGGGTCCACATTTTCAGTCGTCACCGTAACTGCGGCAAATTTGACTCCTGTTGACCCGTAATTTGGGGTGGGGAAAATGAGGTTTAATATGCTTTTGTGCAATACTGAAAGGGAAAATATTTGTCATTCCTTTACATTTGTATTCTACGTTTATTCAACTTTCCATCAGATATAAAGTTATATTTCATCGAATATATTCTTTTAGTGGATGATTAATTTTGATCATCAATCAAATAACGAACTTATACGCTAGTTAGTAAGCAGTTTTGTGAGGTATTAAAACAAAATCTCAGAGTGTCATATATGATGGTGATGCTCTTTGTATCTAAATGCCCATTATGCTGATCCTATTTAAATTAATTACTTAAATAAGAATAATAATCGAGCGTCTTTTCTCCTACCGTTATGGATAATGATGTTTTACCTTGTTAAAAGAATATGAATATAGTTAAGATAACGATAATATTTAGCCACTGTAAAAGGGATATTTACGAACAATAAACACTATTAAAAGACTCAATTTTGGTTTACAATTTTTATTTTAATACCTAAATCATATAAAATCGTTATTTTTCTTTATCATAATCTGTTGTAAGAGTTGCATTCACATAATAGTTTAATCTTTGAAGAACATTTTCAAGCAAACTATTTTCTTATATTAACTCACGTTCTTTTCCCCTTTCTTTCATTTCTTCCCTCGCTCTCACCTCTTTTCTTGGCACGTGTCCCCTCCCCCCCTCCCGTCCCGTACCTAGGCCACCGACTCTATGCCGAAATTTCATGAAAGGTCG
Organism: Strongylocentrotus pallidus; assembly: GCA_030265145.1. Classification (NCBI taxonomy): domain Eukaryota; kingdom Metazoa; phylum Echinodermata; class Echinoidea; order Camarodonta; family Strongylocentrotidae; genus Strongylocentrotus; species Strongylocentrotus pallidus. Next base: position 9,708 of record JARBES010042017.1, on the reverse strand, counting down.
CGGCGCAAAAATAAAAACAATATGAATACAAAATTAAATTGAAACCATCCTCGAGCATATCATGGTGCTTGTCGGGGGACAACATCACTGCTTATAGGCTATAGAAATAGATAATGGGATTATTTTACTTGTAATTGTCATGTTTATACATTTCAATAGGTGCACACATGGTTATTTAATACGTTGATGTTCTAAAGTATTAACAACCGTATTTAGTTTAGTAATATTAGAATCAGATTGGTAAAGCTATATAATACTATCATAATTATCAAGAGATGTTTGTTAACTTTTTATTTTCATTATAAGAGATCAGCATTTATGGCTGATTGGTAAGATTATGCCCTATAATGCATATGTTCCGATCGTAAATGAGTACTTAATATATAAAGGTTTCTTAATGTCGAGAATTCGGTTACTTACCATGAACAAGAGTATGCCAAAAGACAAATATTCTTCGAAATTTGTTTTTCCTTGGGCAAAATTAAAGACTACTGCAAACACATTAGAGACAATTATGACGATGCTAGCCACAACACCACGTCGTGCTCTGTAGTGAGGGACGGTGTCATGCTGGATGTTTTGCGTCTGATCATTATCCATCTTGTAAAACAGACACATAAATATAATAATCAAATTTTCAGCAGATTATTGTCGTAGTTGTCACCATCTGTTGTCTCTACGAGTGGGGATAAAAATACGTCCATCAAAAGTAAAGGCCTACATTGTCATTGCGGCATGTAGCATTGATCTGAACGAGGATCTTCCCACACTGAGTAATGGCGCCAGGAGAAAATGATCACAAGACATGTATAGCAACAACATGATGTCGCGTGACCGAGTGGAGATTCCCCGGCTGCCAAATTATTTTTCCTACGAACTAGTTAAAACCTGCGCATGCGCACATAGTCCTACGAACGACCTTTACCCGTGCATGCGCACATGGTAACCGTTAGGGTTAGCAAAAGGGTTATAATAATTATGCAACCCCACCTTTCATGAACTCATCGTTAGCTCAATCGGTAAGGACAGCGTAATACAACATTGGAGTTGAAGCTCAGCATTTATTCAGTCCTCTGTTTGCCAATATGAATAGTGAGGCAAAGCAATAAATAATCAATGTCTCATTGTTTGTGACCTCTTTCCAAGCTGCTAATGACGTTAAACATATCGGCTAATCAGAAGACCGATATGAATAGTGAGGCAAAGCAATACATAATCAATGTCTCATTGTTTGTGACCTCTTTCCAAGCTGCTAATGACGTTAAACATATCGGCTAATCAGAAGACCGACAAAACACATCTACCATAGTCTCAGCCACTGTGTTAGTCTCCAGGTTTGGTAATGCAACAGCTCCCGGATAACGTGACGCAAAATCTACGATGGCAAGAATATCTATTCTTCGTTGTAGTCACTGGGTGGATGGGACCTACGCTATCAATGGCAACTCTGGTAAACGGAGTATCGATAACAGGCATCTTGCCGATGGGAACCTTGGAAACTCTTCCCATTGGAATGGTCCTCTGACAAATGTCACACGAACGACAAAATCTCAAAACATCCATTGAAACACCTGGCCAAAAGAAACAATTCAATAACTTCTGTCAAGTATTCTAGATGCCCTGATGTGCACGCAGTATGCCTTCATGTGCAAGTTCCAACACTGACTTACGGTACGCCTGCGGAACTACTAACTGCCTAACAGGGTTGTCCCTGTCGTTCGGTTGAAACATCCTGTACAATAGTCCATCCTCCAAAACAAAATAAGCCTTTGACGTATCATCGTCCTTCACAGTTTGAGCAAGCTCTCTTGCTCGTTTGAGTTTGGGATCTACAGCTGTTTCCCTTTTCATCTCATCTGAAGTCACTTCGGGGATAGCCGACGGTAAAGGACGCTGGGGACACTGAGATTCTTTGACCTGTGACATTGTCTGCACAGCCTTACCAACATTTTCATCTTCTACGCTTCACCGGCTAATAACAGACCTTAAACCTTCCTTCAAACCGACACTCACGCCCGCCGCCCGATATTTCGCTCAGTTGGAAGGGGGAGGGAGGGAGAGAACAGACACACAAAAAGGAACTGCCCCCGAAAATTGAAAAAAAAAGATAAAAAGGGGGGTCCGGGCCAGTCGTCCCCCCCCCCCGTGAATCCCCGCCTGGTAAACTCGAACTTCGCATGCGTTTAAAATCACGACATGCCTTTCTCTTTGCTCACGACTATTATTTTGTTAGGGAATCAGTAACCAATACCATTTTCATTTTGTGATCGCTCTATTCACCTAGAAATTAAGATAATTTTGTGATCTAGATCATGAATGGCAAAATTGCCGCTGTCTCAAATAATAAAAACTCAATCAATATTCTTTCGTTTAGAGCTGATTTTTATTAGTCAAGAGAACATCCAAGGTATTTATAAATGTTTTTTTTCTTCAAATACAGGTAACAATGTGATCTGAATCATGAATACAGAATTTAGAATACAGGCCTTTATTCATTACCTCTTCCCCAGAAATATGTTACCTGGCACTTAAATGTACATTATTATCTTATCAACACTGTATTTTGCCTCTATAAATAAAAAAATCCGATAGAACCAAATACAATTGATTAGTCTAGTTGTTGATATGCAACAGATTAAAAAAAATAAAAGTGACATTTGTCTAACTTCCAATAAACAATGGAGCCAAACATAGTCTCAGCGGAATTACCGTCGATATTAGAGACTGGAACTTTTGGTCTATAGTATAGCGATGATAGTTCTTAACACAAACATTCTCGAAATTCAACAAAGATCTCGCTTTGTCCACTTTTCAGAGGAAAGAACTCATTGAGAATCTAGTTTTTCAATTTAATATTCATCACATCACTAACAATTCTATTCTACATTTTAATACTACGTCTGAATATATGATGAAAGTGCATTCCATTTCAACAAGTAAAAAAAGGAACTAACATAAACCTGCATGTATATATTGTTAATCTCATTGTTTTCATGATTTTTAGCAATATTATATAATGGACCAGGAGGACCTATTGGGAATCCAGGCTTTATTCTGTCATACAAATGTGAAGATAAGGAAAGAGACTTTTGTCAAGAGATTGTCAGCAAGCTTTACACATCAGGTGACTTGTCATATTTCATCTCATATGATGCTATAGATTTCAGAGTATTTGAAGAGGAAATATGATAAACTGTCAACTTTAGGTACATTACAGCTACCCCATTCGATTTTGTTTTTTTAGACAAATGCATCCTGCTAGTCAATTTCTTTCCGTAATGCTTTTATTTTTAAACACTATTTGTGTTTCGGTTTGTATTTCCTTATGATGGCAAAATAATCTGTTGTCAAACATCTATGAGAATAATTTACAATTGCAATTTTCAAAACGATCTTAATTCCTTTTCTCCCTTAATTTGCAGGAGACATTGCTGAATGTAGATGGGCCAACATCCAAGACTCTTTGAAAAGGTACAGGAATATGAAGAAAAACAATCGAAACTTGATTTCACAAATACACGTATGAGAGAGTAACTTCATCTATTCATTTTGTTCGCATCTGGTACGCACCCCCTACATGTATTCGTAGAAATTATAAATGTTATTTCATCGTATGCATGGTAAGTAGTTTCTATTATTTGTGTTAGCTTAACAGGGGAATCATTCAGAACCTTCAAGGTTCTTAAAACAATACTCCTTGCCCCTCCCCTTCCCAAACAAGAACTACAGCAAATGATCTCATGGATCTGATATTTATATTTATATTCATGGAACATTTCTTTTTACTGATCTATTCATAGAATATGTTTTGCCACTATTGTTGTCAGTTTTTATTTTAATTACAATATTGAATATATTTGTTTTGAAGTATATATTATCATTGGCCTTTGTATTGTTTTATTTATGTTATTGCAATGACATTAAAAAAAAATCATCCCATATCTGAATAGTTTTAAAGCACTGAAATCTTAAACATAGGGAAAATGAGAAAGATACGCAGAGAAAGAGATTGACAGGCAAGAGGGTGGGTAGAGGGGTTGGCTAAATACACGAAGGGAACATAAAGTGTTAATTAAATAAATGATTTGATTAGTTTGTTGAAAATTGAAACAAATTTATAAATGTTATATATCCTCATATGGAAATGTTTGCTTAGATTTGTACACAAACGAACTCCCAAACAGTGTTGAGTGCAGGAGTAAACGGGCCACTAGCTTCATCGGGAAGGAAGTGCGCGTGCATCCGGAACTTCCAGGTCAAGAAGTCAATTCAGACGCTGAAGGTGTTTTTGTAGGTTTCTTTTATTCCGACAACAATCTACAACCAATCCAAACAAGTTTGATACCAGAAGAAAGCTAACCATTAGTATATTCATTAGCCGCTCACCGCAAGGCCGCCTGACCACAATGGAACGAGTAAAGGCTTGCGAGAGCGGCTGAAGTGCATTTGAGACTCTCTATTTTGCTCTCTTCCAACGCAAAAAAGAGACGACATTGTGCTGGATTACTTTGTTTTTTCCGACAAATACAGAGAAAATGCATATTTTTGTTTTATATTATTTCTTTTGGAAGGTTATACCCAAGTGACTCCCGGGCACCCCAATGCTGGATAGAATCACATCATTTAGAACGTTTCCATATGTTTCAGCGAAATTATATGTTTTTCATGTTAAACCAAGGATATCAAACGTCTCTCCATTATGTATTATTAGAAAGGATGAAGAGAATAAAAGTGCATGCGGTTATGATAGTGATGAGGTTCATATTAAGCATGATCATAATATTCAAGTAAAGCTCAGAAATGAGGTCTGTGTGGCAATCCATTGATGGCATTATGAAATGTAATTGTATATACTGTATATAAATTATTCATAATATAAATATTTATATTATGTGGCAAAAATAGTGAAATGTGACTAATTGCCGAACAAAATCAACTCAAGAAGACAAGGAAAAGGGTGATTATACATAGTCATTTATATGACGTCAATGTGAAAGATAAAAAATGTATTCGGTCAAAACTCAGAAATTCATAATTATAATACACGTCAAAGGGGTCTTATTCATCAGACTTTTGCAAGAACAAATATCACTCTGACCTCTTTCCATATCTCTTGCATCAAAGAATAGAACAGTTTGCCTGATGATATACAAATTAGTTCAACTCTTTCTATGTTTAGAAGGTTATCTAAAACGTACCTACTAGGCAGACTGACACAATTCTACTTTGCATCTTAATAATTTCTCATTCTCAAATGCTTATAGACCACCAAGGACCTACTCTTCAGTGTGTTTACTGTGTGTGTGTGTGCGCGCGTGTGTGTGAATATTTGTTGTGTGCTCTTTATTCTGTAGCTTAGTTTTTTCCATCCTTTGTATAAACATTACATTATTTTTATTCACCTTGCCATATCGTTAATGTATGTATTTTGTTGACTATAGGGCCCCGGTCACAAGCTTAGCTTCTACAGGGGTCCTAAAACCATTCATTTAATGATGTAATCAAGTTAATATATGTTGATTAATGTACTATTACCAGTCTCTTTTTTATGTAAAAGATTATGTCATGTTTTGTGTGGTTTTAAATAAATGAACTTGAACTTGAACTTGTAACCGAAAGGCTAAGGGACTATCCTTTACATTAATAGGCAGAGTAGTTTTCGGGGGACGAACGCTCGAACTTCTGGCGCCAGATTGTTTCCTAGGAACTGACTTTTATTCCGCTGACATTGAACATTCATTAATTTCATTTGATATGTATCATGGAACTATGAAAAATACATAACTGTCAGAGCTCAAGCATATAGAATGAGCTAATATTTAAATTGATATTTTCATTTTACCACATGTATAGGAGTCTGACTGTATTGCATATTAATAATAATAATAACAATAAATGTATAGAGCGCCTTATAAATCTTATGTATTATTATTATTATTATTATTCTACTGCGCTATACATGTATACAAGAGCTGCGATATGCTAATATTGATAGTTAATTGACAGGATGTGCTTTCAGTTTTGATTTAAACATGTTCACAGATGGTGATTTCCTGACTTCTAACGGTAAGTTATTGCAGAATTTCGGGGCTGTACAAGCAAATGCTCGATCCCCAAGCGTTATTTTTGTTTTGATAGATGGGATCTGCAGCTACAAAGTATCTCGGGAACTGCGCGGGTTGCGATCGTGTTGATTAAGTTTGAAATTTAACAGTTCTTTGATATAAGTGGGAGCTTGACCAGGAAGTGCCTTGTATATACAATAAGCAAGATTTTGAATGTTATTCTCTGGCGTACTGGTAACCAATGTCGATTTCTTAAAATTGGGGTGATCCGTGTGAGTTTGGAACAACCACAAATCAGCCTTGCACAGGTGTTTTGAACCCGTTGCAATCTCACTATTTGAGAGTCAGGGATCCCATACAATAGACCTTTACAATAGTCCAACTTTTTGGTGATACATGCATGAACAATGTCTTTCGTAATGGCCATATCTAATATTCTCTAATACGTCTGAGATTATAGATCAAATTGATTTACATACATTTGTGATGTGTTCTCCCATATTCAAATGCGCATCGAATGCATTACGTGCACATGTATTAGTTTGCCCGTAGGCGGCGTCATGCAAATGTTGTACATGGCGCATAAAGTGAAAGGGACATTTGGACAATTCCAAAAATATTATTAAATATCTATTATGAGTTATAATACAATGAAAGAAAACCAGTTTATGCATTTAGAACGATTCAAAGTTTGGTAGACATCAAAATATGCTCGCACATCGATCCTTATAAATGGAAATATTACGGATATGATGAATTTTAGTGTATTAAATTGTTTCATCGAATAGTTCGATGGACAAGGCTTGAAATTGTTAGCCAAGTAGGGCAAGTGAAATTCAGAGCTTAACAATTTTGGTCATAGCAATGAAGGAAATGGCTATATTTAAAAATTCTTGGTAGTTCCAAATTTGGTGGAAAAAAATCATTAAATTACTTTGGTGCCTTCTTGGCAGACGCAAATTGGTCATTTTAAATTTCATAATCTGAATTAAATGTTGTTTACTTGAGCCTCAAGCAAAAAAGCTAATTGAGATTTCAAGCCCTGTTTTGAACATACATGTATTTTGTGTATGATAGATTATTCATTCACTATTTGGAGAAATAACAGAAAATTGACAAAAGGGAGTAGACAAAAGGGGAACAAAAATCATGAGACAACAATATTTAATAAGACATTAAATGAATTTATTATCTTATTTGGCATATACGAATGTTTAAGTACAAACAAAATTGTATAAGACAGAGAGTTTTTTAATTCGCCGGGTTGAAAAACAGACTTCTGAAAGTGAATGGAGTTGTAATCTTATACTGATAATTCGTAGTGTGAGAAAAGGAAAGGAAAACTCTTTTTTACTGGCGAGTTGAATTCATTATTGATGGCATAAAACGTGCATATTTATTTTCGTCCATGAATTCATTGTATCTTTTCTGCAGATTTGAATAAATAAACTTATCCAGTTTCAAGTGACAATCTAGTTTGGAGTAAACATAGTTCTCTTATTGATCCAATACAGCTTACACATACGGTCGCTAGGACTATAGTAAATGCCTTATGACCATAGCTTGCAGTGGGTGAGATATAACATCTTCATGATAATAACGAATATGAATTTCATCTTAATGTAAAATTAAAAACATGACTTTTTCAAAGATATTTTTGAGAGCTTGTAATCATTTAAAGACTACAATTGCAGATCTTTTAAAAATATTATTGAAATACTTTATGAACATTTTCTAATATAAAAGACGAGCTTTATCGTAGTCGTTGCTCAATCTTTAATTGAGCTTCGGTCCAGGTCAATTGTGAATAAACTCTGGAAGCATTTAGATGAGGCTGATTATGTAGTGCTTCATTAAGAATTTGTGGATACCGTCAAGTTTTAGAATGATAACAAATGAAAAGACATTGGCTCGATCAGACTTGCTGAAGCACGTGAACTGCATACAGAAATGGCTATATGAGACTACATATACATAAATGGTACGACCGTTTGGCCCAAACATTTCAGCTATTTCTCTTATCACATTACAAACACAAGGGCATGTAAAGAGTAAACTTATTCAAGGGACATTTCTATGCCTACTATGATATCAAAGAAATAATTGGTTCTACAAAATACATGATCACAATCATGGTCAGTTAATTTTTTCCCGCGCTTTGTTCCTTAAGCTTTCGCTTATATTGTCTGATTTCGGCTTCCTGTTCATTCATTTTTGCGATTTACTCCGACGAGTGAAAGACGAAAAGCTTGAGAGTATCTTTTTTCGTTACTGTTTGAATGATACCCTTCTAAGTGGACATGAGAAGAACGAGAAAGCTCGGAGAGTCCACCTTAACCAGAACCCAACCTTTTCCTTAACTTACAGACAATTGGTTGCCATGGAAACGTAGAATTAAAAAAAGAAGTTTGTGCTTAGATATCTATATCTTGATTTGGACGCTTCACGATCCAGGCAGCTAACTTGGGTTCCTTCATCATTCTCTCATAGAAGGCTTGGATAAGGGGTTGCTTAGTGAGGATATGTTGGTATTTTCCTGCGAGGTGTTCCATGATGCTGAAGACGAAGAGGTCTGCCACCGACATCTAGGTTGTAATGATAAAAGAGTAACAATCAGTTTAATTCTTTCATTAATAAAAATGATAGCTATAATAGGATAGCCAAATCAGTATTAATACTGCTCTTCCTGCCGGCCCTGTAATTCGATTGATTTCAAGAACAATTTAAGGCTTAAGGCTATAGTTCTCCTATAAGCTAAGAAAGATAACCAACAGTCTTTTTCAAGACTACACCAACAGTCCTTTTCAGGACTACACACCCTCAAGAAAGATTACCGAGAGTCCTTTTCAGGACTCCTCAATCCTCCCTCTCTCTCTCTCACGAAAGCCTACTGTAAATTTAAGGCTTAATGAAACACCCCCAGGTCTGTTTGAAATAGAACCCCCTGCATGGAGAAAAAGAACGAAAAATAGATGGAATTGCGGAGGAAGACCAGGAAACGAATGCCATGAAATTGATAATTGAGAAACAGTAGAATAAAAAATGATGTTACAAAGATGGATCTTTAAAAAAATAAAAAAAAATCATTATTTCACTCTACATTATCAACACCAAAGTTAAGCATCAATAGGGATCTATGGGTGTAAACGTGTTTTGCGCTGGTTTACCGAGCCAAATCTGATTAAGCCTTTACCTTTTCGCCTACGAAGTATCCATTTCCCTTGCCGTTCATCTCCAGCCATGTTGTGATATTTTTCATAGGGACTACAGATCTTACTTCCGTAAACTCTTTCGCCGCGTTTGGCTAGAATGGTAATAATAATGATAACGATATTCTGGATTAGTGTAGATCCTAATTTATCTTTGGTGTACCTAATCAATTACTGTATACCACATGTATTACCCTCATGAAACATGGCACACCAATGGAAGTTTTAAGCAAGTTCATTTTCAGAAGTGATTTGAATGAAATTGAATTGAATAAACATCATTGACATGAATAATTTAGTTCATTTATACATGTATTTAGAACTGAGAAAATACAGGATACATTTAATATACATTTCAGAAAAATAAGCAAAATTACCAGAATAATAACGAAATATATTCAAATCATCGAACTAACTCATTTCGGAATTCTTCC
>JARBES010041784.1:0-11157 GCA_030265145.1 Strongylocentrotus pallidus | reverse complement strand
GACGATGGCGGACTTATCCCAATCGCTGAGTCTGAAGCTGGTTCTGTGCTCCTTGAGTCTTGTTTCCAGATTTCTCTCACACATGGTGCAGCCGCAAACCTACTGTATATCTACATCACCATGCAAGCCGACACTTACAAGCATTATCTATATTTGTTTTCCTTTTTTATAAAATATCTTAAACACATTAGTGTTCTTTCTCTCTCTCCCTGTCTCTCTGTCTCTCTCTCTCTCTCTTGTTTATTTGTTTAGGAGTATAATTAGAGAACATACAACTGCGTTGTTTTTATTTTCTATTTGATTAAATACTCTTTCTAAATTATTATCTCTTTAGTAGTTTTGTTTACTTAGGCAAATAGTATAAAATGCCACATGTCAATCACTATCTAAATACTTATTCAAAGTAGCAGCCCCAGATCGTTGAGTATATATTTCCTTTATAGCCACTCAACATATTTCACTAATTTCCTAATCCTAATTTTTCATTATAGATAACAACAATTCATAATTGTTCATTTGTTTCACATTTGGGGCTATTATATATTGCATACAAGAAAAAAAAAAGACTTCACTGAGAGATGTTTGTACAGACTGGCTTTTTATTATAATTCAATGTTATTGAATTTGTTTCAGAAAACGTTAAAGGTTAACAAACATTTAATACTACAAATGCATTCCGATAAATGACTTGAAGAGCAGATTTAACTGATATCTCATGAAGGCAAATGGATATGATTATATAAATGTATGCCATGTGAAATAACTGAGTCTTTTTTCTTAATAATCTTACATACTTTTAGGAGCATTACAAACAACATAAATCGGCGGAAATGCGATGTATGTATATACAATTAGAGCAGAGATACGACTCTTTTGAGAGCTTAATGTTTGAAGTTTGAGCACAATATATTCCTGTTCTAAATTAAAACAGGGAGGTGTGCTGCCCGCTTGTGAGGAACTCCGAATCGGAGACGCCTCAACCATCAAACCTGGAATTCACTAGATGGTTTTCCTCTTTTATACATGCCGATGCCATACCAAAGATGACGTCATTATAGAAACAAATCATACGTTCAGGAGAAAATAATAACGTAGTTGTGAGAAATGACCACTACTGCGTGGTCTCTTCAAATTCCATGCTTATACGCCCCCCCCCCTTTTTTTTCTTCTCCATTGTTTATGACGAAAAATATCAATATTCTACGATTTCGTTGTAATTTGCAAAAATGTCTTCACCTGATCTACCATCATCAATTCCAAAACATCAGGCTCAAAACGATTTGCTTCTCCAGAAATAGCCTGTACTACGAAGATCCACTACTAGTTCTACTACAAAACAGCGCGTGCAAGAGAGCGATTCAGGCGCGATTCGTTTCACACTTACGATGTAGAAGGGGAGGGGTGTGTTAATTTGAGTGAGTAAATAATTAAGGAGTATGAACAAAATATATTTTTTTGTAGCAGGAGGGGGGGGGGGGGTGGGTTGGATTTGTCGGAAAAGGGCTCGCTGAAAATGAGTTCGGATGCTAACTGTACCATTCATGCGACTCCCCCCCCCCTCCACACACACACTCACAAACAATGGCATCAATTTAGAGAAGAATCGCCTTGTGCACCAAATCGGATTTTAAAAATGCCCCCATTTCAGGTCTTGGTTGGGGTGACCCCGTTATTCATCAGGGCCGCTATTCATAACGTGAAACCTTCTGTACGTGAAGGACCGCCATTTATAAAATGGAAAGGGGCAACCATTCATAAAGGCGTAACGACTGTTATCCGCTATCTATAATGTTAGATGAGGGTCGCTATTCATAATTTAGGTTAAGGGTTATTACTCGTAAGGACCGCTATTCATACTAAGGAGTAAGGGTCGCTATTCATGATTCTAAATGAGGGTCGCTATTTATAATAGGAGAAGAGGGTCGCTATTCATACAAAAGAAACGTGCACAACGGGTTATATAATCTGAGTATAATTATAATAAGCCATATGATAATCAAATACATGACGAAAAGGCAACAATTGTCAAATAAACAAAGAACATTAAATAAGCTGTGGAGATTTCTTTGTGTACTAGTGACTAAAATTAAATTTAAGTAATCAATTGAAAGAAATCAAAGTTTCCCTCTCATCTGGAATCCCTTTCATTATTACACTTAATTGAATGCATGTAGTTCGAATCGATCACCAACAATGAAATTAAATGCCCGGTATCCGTGGTCTAGGAGGGGGGAGTCAGCAACATAGACATTACAGAGATGAGCTACCAAATCGACGGGGATGTCTACCAAGTCTAAAGACTGGCCAAGCGACCCGGAGCTGTGAGAGACTCAACAGATGGAAGCTACCCTGTACTAAAGTTATGTACTAGTAAATTGTTTATGTTCTGTTGAGTTTGAACGCCACGATTTGAAGGCTGAAGATTAAAACTTCATTATACCTCTACACAGTTGTGTCAAAAGTCACTCACCTGACACTATATTAGTCTTTGTTTTTCCTTCTCTCACTTCTTATGTTATTCTTCATTCATTGTTTCATCATTTCTTATTTTCTATCTGTTGTCACGTTAGTCTTTGTTTTCCTTCTACCTGATTGAAATACGCCCGTGCTATTTGGCAGGTTTTACCTTTGATTTATTTACAACATGTTATTGTTTTTTTTTTATTGGAGTAGATCTAGACTTGGGCTTTAACTTCCTGTTTTTATCTTGGTCTTAAAAAGGGAACTAAACGTTCACTTGTTTTTCTATTTAATATAGGTCTACTAGAACTTAGAAGTTAACTCATGCCATTAATTGATATATGAAAAAGCCGACTTCAACATACAAGTGAATCTAAGACGACCGCATAATACCCTGAAAAGAATACCGGAATCTATAGCGTTTAACTGTGTCATCGATCATGCGCATGGTCGACTGGACTTTGGTAGCTAAAAAGATCGTGGATTGAGCAATATGGCGACGTCTGCACTCGAGCGTACCTCCCAGTGCGTTCAACGGCCACACGTTGATCTGTGCATTGTGAATGCGAATGAGCGTTCTACTTAATATTTTGTACAGTTCTGTGCACATAAGCCGGGAAAAAGCTTCATATTCGAATCTCTTCTTCTTTGGTAACGTTTGTACAGTTTGTGCCCCAACCTCCTAAAATGTTCTAAAATGACTAAGAAATATACTAAAATGTTCAACAATACCTTATTGATGCAGAATAATTAGTCCAATGTAACCTCTGGAGCTCAATTGGTTGAATTTTAAGCGTTTTTTCAGGAGAACGTAATCCTATTTCTAAACGTGTGTATGTACGGTGGCCGAGAAGTGGAGGTTTCGCGATCGCGATATAATTCGATATTAATGAGTGAAAACTTAACTCTTTCCAGGATATTTTTTAATAAATCGATATTAATGAGTGAAAACTTATCTCTTTCAAGGATATTTTTTAATAAATCGATATTAATGAGTGAAAACTTTACTCTTTCCAGGATTTTTTTATTTTGTTGTGAAATGAAGTGGCGGATATACAGGGGGGGGGGGGTTTGGGGGGTTTTATTTACCCCCCCCCCCCTCCCCCTTGTGCTGTCAAGTGGAAATAAATTGAGTAAACCTTCAATCAAAATGATATTTCTCTCTCTCTCCAAGAGGGGGGATTTTTCCTTGATTTTTTCAACCTCTCTGTCCCTCTCTCTCTCACACACTTGTTTTTCTTGATGGGGGTACTGTCAATACTTTTTGAGGGATTTAAATAGGAGAACTAAATATTTGTATTTGTTTTCCTTTTTGAAAGAAATATTTTAAACATATTTGTGTTCCTTGTTTATTTTTATAAGAGAGGAAGTTATAGTCAATAACTGTTAGTATCTGATAAGGAGTTCGATTTGAGAACATAAAACTATGTTGTTTGATTTTCTATTTAATTACTAAATACTCTTTTAAAATGCTCTCTCTTGTGTTATTGTTTTGCCATAGGGGCATGTCACCCAAATGCAAATTTAATGGAGGGTTTTCCCTTTTTACACATGCCGTTGCCATACCAAAGATGACATCATTATAGAAACATATCATACTTAAACGTCCAGGAGAAAATAATAATATAGTTGTGATGAATGACTACTGCTGGATGGTCTCTTCAAAGTCCATGCTTATACCCCTTTTTTTCTTTTTCATTGTTTATGACGAAAAATATGAATATTCTACGATTTCGTTGTAATTGGCAGAAATGTCTTCACCTGACCTACCATCCTCAATTCCAAAACATGAGGCTCAAAACGATTTGCTTCTCCAGATATATCCTGTACTACGAAGATCCACTACTAGTTCTACTAAAAAACAGCGAGTGGAAGAGAGCGATTCAGGCGCGATTCGTTTCACCCGTACGCTGTAGAAGGGGAGGGGTATGGTAATTTGAGTGAGTAAATAATTAAGGAGTAGGAACAAAATATATTATTTTGTAGCAGGAGGAGGGGGTGCATTTGTGGGTAAAAAGGTCACTGAAAATGAGTTAGGATGCTAACTTTACCATTCATGCGATCCCCCTCCAACACACACACACACACACACACTCACAAACTATGGCATCAATTTAGAGAAGAATCGCTTTGTGCACCACAACGGATTTAAAAAAATGCCCCATTTAAGGTCTTGATTGGGGTGACCTCGTTGTGCATAAGGGCTGCTATTCATAACGTGAAATCTTCTATACGTGAAAGACCGCCATTTATAAATAGGAAAGGGGGTCACCATTCATAAAGGCGTAACGACTTTTAACCGCTTATTCATGATGTGAGATAAGGGTCGCTATTCATAATTTATATTGAGGGTCATTACTCATAAGGACCGCTATTCCTAATACGAAATGAGGGTCGCTATTTAAAATGGGAAAAGAGGGTCGCTATTCATAATAGGAGAAGTGGGTCGCTATTCATGAAACGAAATGAAGGTCGCTATTCATTTTACAAAATGAGGGTCGCTATTCATAAAAAAGGTGCATAACGGGTTTTATCTGTTTTTATAATTAGCCATATTCTAATCAAATACATGATGAAAAGGCAACAATTGTCAGATAAAAAAAAAACATAACTAATCTGTGGAGATTGTATTGTGTACTAGTGATTAAAACTGATTTTAAGTAATCAATTGAAATAAATCAAAGTTTCCATCTCAATATTTCACTGAATTGAATGCACGTAGTTGGAAATCGATCACCAACAATTAAATTAAATGCCTCAAACAGGAAAATTGTGACCGCTGCGTTAATTTGAATCCACCAAGTTGGAAATTGTTCGCACTTTCGTGAATTTGATTTCACCGAACATGAATAAGAGCGCCGATGAATGAATTTGAATTCACGTTCATAAATTTGAATGGAAAATTGCGAAATTGGCCGCTAAAACCTTAAATATCCCTTAGCAACCAATTTATTTCCCCATGTGTATGCTTTGTATTTGGTAGATAGTCAAATTCTTTTTAATTTCGCTTTCAGTCCCAACGTTCTTTTTCTTCACTTTTTTTCAAGGAACCATAATTTTCCTACCGAGTTAGCTCCGCTTCACCAAGTTTTGTTGTTGTTATTTTCATTATTATTATTACAATGTTATAGGATTTCCCGTCGAAATTCACGAGTTTGTCATTCGAATTTGTTTTACTTTGCATTTAAATTAGCGCAGGTCGGCTTTGCCATGCCAATTATCATTCAATTTCCCCGTTTTTGTATTTAATTTAAGATTTTGGTCGAAGGGTTTCATGGATGTGTCATTTAATTTAGACACTGCTCAACTAGCATTCAAATTAATCGTCACTTGTCGAGGCGTCATTTTTAGCATTTAAATTAACACCTGTCATTCGTATTCGAAATATGTTTATTCATGTTAGGAATGTTAGGGGGAAGAAATGCAACACACGTTTACAGTTTTAAAATAATACAATTAAAATGCATGATTTGCCATTAGGGTCTATTCTGTTATTATATTTATTCATGTTCAAGACAATGCACATGGGTGTAGTCAGACATTAAGTAAACATGAACATTTACAAACATATTAAGATCATCAAGTCCGTAGATGCAATTCGTTTTTGTTTTAACAATCAAACTTAAATGTTGATGAATATCAGATAAATCTATTAGTATAAGTATAAGTGTATAAATGCAAGAAAATAAAATATGAACAATTACACATGAACAAAACAATCTTGAAAGAAAAAGAATGAGCTATAAAAAGGATGCAATAAACTAGGAATGTATATTGACCATCAATTTAAGTGCACAAAGTGCTAATTTGAATGCTTCAAATGAATTAGAATGCTACAAGTACACTTTCGCGATGTCAGAAAATCGTGTTGCCCCAAATCGAATGACCAAATAGCGAAAGAAGCACATTGTTCATTAATTTGAATGAAAAAATACATAGATATTAACGAAAACTTCATATATTTGAAAACTAGAAAAAGGAATATAAACCCGATATATTCATGCCAGCACTAAAACCGTCGAATTTGAACACAAGAACAATTTATTTAAATAAGAAACTCGCGAATTTGGCCGGGAAATCCTATATTATCATTCGTAGTATCATCATTAAATGTTGTTGATTTATTCATTCATTCACTTTTTAGTGATTTTTTTTTTATATATTCTTTTAGTCTTAATCACAGTGGTTTCATCAGCAATTTTGACACTGTTTAACAAGAAATCCCTATAGATTAACAACCATGAAAAAACAGTATAATACAAAATAACGAAACAGAATCTGATCAAACCAAAAATTTGCCGCAAATAAGAGACGCTGAAGGCAAAATGTTTACCTATTGCCTACTGGAACAGGGTAGCTCCTGTATCAAGCCTGGGGAATCAAAGAGTTCAGCAGTCAACAGGTTAACATTTTTTGATTATATAAAGATGAGCGATTCCTATGTTAACTGATTTGAGATCGAAATTAGATTTTAGATACAATCAATAATGTCTGCTTTAACATTTGACATTTGAAAAAAATAAATTTATGATATTCAACCAAAAGTTACTAGTACTAGGAATAACAAAGGAATATACAGTATAGTGCTTCTCATCGTCTGCTTCTCGTGTTTCTCTCACAAATTTCTTTGACATAATTCCACTTTCAATATAGGCCTAAATACAATGCACTACATAATGTTATAGATAAAACACTTATAAATATGAAGTAAATAACAAAGGTTAAAGTATTTAACTCACCAAAAATCGCTAGTATAACAAAGAATACCTACAATCTATGACGTTTCTATCAGAACATGTGAATATAAATTGGAACAGTAAAACCGATTATGCCAATAACGCCAAAAAATAAAAGACAATGAACACTGACATTTTGACATTTTGACATAAATAAAATTGATAACATGTATCAATATTAAAGAACCTATAAACTATGACAATGATTGTACTTCTGAACGTGCTTCACCATTGTATTAAAAGTGAACATATCTAAAGAACTTCAATTATAAAGCTAGTTATGAATTAAAGAAAATGGTACGAAATCAAAGTGTTGGTAATTTGACGGAGATTCATACGAATATGGTAATTCAAGGTGATTGGAGATCTAGAAAAACTCAGGGTCATTCTTTAATTATTTAGTTGTAGCTATTCATTTATGATAATATGTGATGAGCAGGAAACCTTTGATATGGATGGAAAAGAGAAGGGTTATCAAACCTCAAATGGAGACTTCCCATCCTTTGAAGGTAAATAATGAGGTCCATGTGAATGTGAGAAGGAGAGATGGATGGAGATTGATTGAGAGGGGTAGGGATGTTCACCTCAGTCGCATCGAATGCGAATCATGCGAATTTCCTTGCATAATGTCCCTACCACAAAAATACGTGACGGTCCCATTAGTTGTACTTAGTATAAAATGCTCCTTATGCGCTTCAAGTAGTAAATATATGGGATTAAATATTTAGCTATGCTTTGACATACTATTCATGGTATTGACTCATATTCTTCCAATGCGATTTGTTTACAATATTAATCGAACAAATATAATTACTAATATATATCAATCAATACTTCTTGATAAGGGTAGCAGTACAGCTAAGGCGCTCCAGAAGGGTACCACATATCAAAAAGTGACGGCATATACCAACATAATATGGGATAAGATTACTAACCTATGGGAACACATATTTAAAACGTGCTCCTAAATGACAATGCAACCCTTGTAATAATTATTTGGATAGAAGCGCACAAATAAGAGAACAGAAATAGGAGAAAGTGTGTAATAATTCAGACCAATACTTAAAGAGTTCAGAATGTTTAAAATATCGAATTCCCTAATCCATGCAAGTCCCAAATTGCCATTTTGGTCAATGGGTTGACTGCCGTTTTTCAAGTACAAAAATAACATTAATTTCCCCCTTTCTGTTAAATGCCTTCTCCCTTTGGGGCACTACTCCAAATAAAATATGGATAGCATATAATTAAGTCTTGTAAATGAAAAAGAACCTCCTATCTTATAGATTAAAGCTTATCTCCACTAGTTTGGCAAGGAGGGATTAGACCACAGCGAGGTCACTGACAGGTGGCTATCTCATTAATTCAGCTCTCAAATAACACAAGAAATAGAGGATCATGGGGGACCAACAGGCACCGATTGGGGAAGTTTTCTATATAGAGGGAGCAAGTAGCTACAAGTAGGACAGTGGGGCTTTAAGAAAACAAAATTACATTTGCATCAGGCTGGAAAGGCTGAAATACACTACAATGATTAGCCAAGGCATGGACACACATACTTGGCCCGATGAATTTGTGGAGCCGATGACTGCAGTAGGTCTTCTATCAAAGTGAAATGGACTTTCTGTCTTTTCAAGGGAAGAATTGTTGGAGATAGGTGTCGTGATGGATTTTGGATGGTGAAAGATTGAATGGTCGCATGTTTCCTGTGTGACATCGTCCGCTGTAAGATGGGAACAGCACTGGACTTGTTCACCAGATCTAGCCCAGAATGTTCCCCTAATCATATCGTTACTGTCGGTAATGATATTCATTTGAATAATCGTGGAATTCGTTTGGAAACAACTGAGTGTCACCTTGCCATTTGCAGCGGGAGCTTGGCATCGCACACCATAAATATGATGCCCGATGATTACTTTCCTTGATATATGGCATTCAGCTTTTGGAGGGGGAATGATTACATTGATCATTGCCGTTCTGGTCACGTAGATTTTTTCAATGTAATTAAGCAACATGAAAACCAATTCAATCCTTCCCCCATCCTGAACAGATACATCAACTACATTCAAACTTACAGAAAATGTATCGTTTGCTCGCACACCCTCTACAGAAAACCTGCCTTCTTGATTTTCTTCCTTTAAACCTGCATTGATAAGTGTAATTGGTACATGGGACCGACAGCAAAACGGTTGCCTCTCAGATGTATATCTAAGAGTGAAGTACGGCGCAGCTGTTTGATGGCATTCGAGATTGTCAAACCTGATCATGGAATTGGTACCTTTGGTCATGTTGAACGTTTGAATTGCGTCGGTAGCCATAAACTGAGTTGATGCAGTTGCGGATGTCACTGTGTTTCCCCAAAAGAGAAGAAGGAGTATCCATTTGAAGAAGAGTGTCACGTCATTCTAAAGCACATATAAATGTAAGTGGCTCATATTATTTCCTTTTTAGTTAGAGTCCAACATTTTATGTCATATAACCATGAACTTCTGGCATACCTATATCATTTCTTCTTTCACACATGTTGTGAGCTGAGGCACTTATGATTATGTTCTTTTTCGAATACTTGGCGACAATTAGATTGGAATAAAAGTCGTTAATGGTCCTATACTGTCCCACTTTTATCAAAGGAGACATGTGCCACATATTTTGATACTCAGTCACTACGACATTATGTATGATGGCGCGCTCCACTGGAATATCACAGATCTTTGCAGAAATACATGCACACATATGCTTAATGTCTTACACACTCATTTTTTCAAATATGGAATTAACATCCAAGCCCACAATATGTAGTAATTCATCTCAACTCTTATTTTAACATTGGGGAATTTTAGATTTGCACGTCGACATAGTGGAATGCTATGTCTGACGTCCTTTTAAGGCACTGACAGTGCCTAAAAAGGACGTCGCGCCTAGCAGTCCACTGTGTCGACGTGCAAATCTAAAAGTCCCTACGTTCTTTAAGAGACGTCAACATTTTACAGCACCAAAAGCCCCTGCCACGCATGCATTAGCTAAAAAAGCCAACATGTGCCCAACAATTTTGGAAGTTCGTGTGTACGTTCGTGTAACTTCATTGTCATCTGTTCATGACAAGTTTTTAATATGTTATACCGTATAGCACTGTTGTCATATAATTCAAGATGATTTCATATACATTGATAACAGGAAATTATGTGGAATAGCTAGGACGAAATCAACGTTATAATGAGTCGAATCGTGATTTTTGTATTTACCATGTTTAAGAATGTTCTTATATGTTATAACTTTCATCACTGGGAACAACATTCGGTAAATGTTTTAGCCATGATTCAGACCCTACTCTGTGTTATTCATGATTAATAAGAGAAGCTAAATAATAATAATGATAATAACGGTAATAATAATAATGATAATTATAATAATGATAATAATAATAATAACAATGATAATAATAATAATAATACTAATAATGATACTACTACTACTACTACTACTACTACTACTAATAATAATAATAATAATGATAATGATACAAGTAATAATAATACTGATAATAAACGGTTTTTATATAGCGGTTAATACATCTACGGTGTCTCTAAGAGCGCTTTACATATATACTATTACCCTGGTCATTGGATTCAATACTTGCCAACACACTCTGTGTGCGCATTATCAAGTATTCTTACCAATTTCTCTTTACTTGGAGTATTTTTCTTGGTTTGCTTTATGTCCTCGGTGGATTTGATCCTGCGAAATCAAATGTTAAAAGGTTCAATTGAGATATATTGCGTAACTGACTTGCTTTAGGACAATTACAGTTCCATAACCATGGAAACAATAATGTTATTCTTGCGTGAGTTTTAAATCGTTCTAATAATTTCACAACCTATTGTCAGCATGTAAATATTTGTTAAAGCATCACAGAGCTTAAACTTTCAGAGGCAATTATTTCACAAACAGGAAATGGTTATATTAG
>JARBES010041617.1:0-11161 GCA_030265145.1 Strongylocentrotus pallidus | reverse complement strand
ATTTTTTTCAAAAAATTGAAATTATCATATTGTTTTATACACTTCACTTGACATGCGTGCAAATTTTCGCGGAGATCAGCCGTTTCACGGCCGAGATCTTAGGGGGGAGGGGCATAATGCCCCCCCCCCCCCGGCCATAGTAAGACTTCAAATAGCCCGGCCTTATTAGAGTTAAAGGCCACAGAGATCAATATATGACAGGTCCAGGTATTGGCCTTGTTATTGCAATATCCCAAGAACCACAGCCGATATGAGACTCAAACATAGTGATAATATGTATCGCCATAGGAAGACGATCTGATTAAGAGTAACTTGGTCAAAGGTCACAGAGGTCAACATATGAAATTCCAGCTATTACCTTATTTGGCTCAAACGTTGTGATAATAATGTATCATCATAGGAAGACAACCTGATTAGATTTGGGTTTATAGGTCAAAGGTTGTAGCCTTGCTATTAAGATATCTCAAGAACCACAAGAGATAAGTGTTTCGTTTACATTGTGATAAGTCACGAAGAATTCCATCCATTTTGTATATTGAATTTAGGGCGGAGGCATATATAGGAGACGCAGTCGCATTTGTCTTGTTATTCTTATTATGGATAGCAAGTTGTTAGAAGTCACCATAAACATATCCATTTTAGCCATAAGTTTATACGAAAATTGTATTTTAGTCAAGAATTGTATTATAACAAATAAAAAAGTTGCATCACATCACATCATATTTCTAGCTATCTGGTGATTTATAACTTGCTACAAATGCAGGATTGCACATCAAATTGTTCATTAAAATCATATAATTTAAATTATTCTGGAGTCAGGCAATCTAATATTACAATGTAATAAATGATACAATAGTAAAATATGATATATATGATTTACTTTCACAGGGGATGAATACAAAAAAGCTCTTGCGGATGAAATAGCAAAAAGGCTGACCGTGACCCCACCACAGGTAATTATCATCTCCATACAGGTATTGTTTTTTCTGATTTGAGGTAAACCAGTGAGTGAGAATGAAATAGCTATCGTACTTGTTTATCCGAATAAAATCTCTATGAAAATAGATGTAAAAGTGAGTTATGATTATGATCGAGAATAAATTCAGCCGGAAGAAAAAATGAATATTTATGATGATCATCCAAACAAATAAATGATGTCGGAAATTGTGCTCAATTTCTTTTTGTGTGTGTGCAATATACCTGTATAGTAAGTAAAGAATGATAACTGTATGGGCTGTCTGAGTCTAAAACGCCCTACAGTATATTTAGGTCGCTGTTTCCTTTGCATAATATGCATTTCATTCATGATAATATATTTTGATAATTGTCATTAGTGCAACACAATTTTACATTTAACTCTAGTTCACATTTACATTTAGTTCTAGTTGCTAATTGTGATGTGGCTTATGCAAGCTGCATGTTGACAATCTTGATAGTGATTTATTTTGAGTACAGGATCAAGAAAGCTCTGAACCACACAGCAGAGGCCTGAATCCTAGCGAAGCAGGTTTGTGTATAAGTTTTGTGTTGTTGTAGGCTGTAATTTGTTTGTGTTGTTTGTTTGTTTGTGTTTAGTGTTCGTTTTTTGTATAACTCTAGATCAATCCTTTTATCATCGTCCACGGGATGAAAAATAAGCTTTTACCTCTTAAAACTCCTTTTAAAGTGTTATCAAAGAAATGTTGTCATAACTCAGTTTACAAGTTAAACTACTATCAATTCTGACCTATTAAATGTCAATTACATGAAATATTCTCATGATAATAATGATAATGATAATACTAGTCACATGTATAGGCCTATATATCGTATATTGATAGTTCACCTGCTCCATTCCCTGAGGAGTATTCTGGTCAGACGCCATTTAACAAATGCATACATGCCAGTCCAACCACATGAACGTTTGCATTCTCTGCTCTCGTATAACTTTAATTCTGACAAATGTGGACAGAAAAACACTTTTCATTGAACTGTATGCTTTATTTTAAAGCACATAGTGTCTGTTCTTTATGAATGTCTTTTATTATTATTGTTCTTTCTTATTATTATTGTCATTTTTATTGTTATTATTTTTTTATTTTTTTTAATATTATTATTGTTATTTTTACATCAATATCTCAGCTTGATCTATTCTGTTTTTTTAAATCTCATTAGCATACTGAGTGCAAGCTACAACCTGTAGCCCTAGGCCTCAACTCTTTTCGTAAGAGTATTGCGGTACCAAGCAGAGCTGCTATCTGCAGAAGTTCTATCTTTGTGGTAACCCCAGTCTTATTCAGATGTTTAGGAAGATTGCTTGTGATCATGTTTAATGCATCAACCACCACAGGGACTACACATGTCTTCCCAGTTCAACAGCCTTCCGAGTATTCTTCATAGGTCTTGATACTTTTCAATCTTTTCCTTCTCTTTCTCAGTAATCCCAGCATCACCAGGCACAGCTACATCAATTATTATGCATAATTGGCTCGCTTTTCAGTCCACCGCTACTATATCTGGTCTCCGGGACTGGTTCTCTTGATCTGTCTGGATGTTAATATCCAAGAGCAATTTCAAGTCAGCATTTTCTACGACCTTGTCTGAATATGATCATACCACCTGTCTGTAGCTTCAATTTCATTGTTGTCAATGATCCAGTGTATGATTCCGGATACATGGTTGTGTCGTTGGAGGTACTCAACTTGCGCCATTTTACTGCATTCACTGATCAGATGACCCTATGTCTCTTTCTTTGTTCCACACATTCTGCAGAGTGGGGACACATCTTGTTTCTATTGGCCTTGGTTATATCAATTGTCTCAATATGCCTCAGGACTTCATTCACCTCCTTTGCAGCCTCGTGCAGCCTCTCCTGTCAATCTGCTTTAGTGATCTTAGTTGGTGCCTCTCAATTTCTTCTAGAACCCTTTTCATGCTTCGCAGGAAGTTGTTTTGCCTCTCTGACAGCCCTTCAGTATCTTATAAGTGGATTTCATCACCGTCAATGCTCTGCCTTTCCATCTGAGGTACAACGTCATCTTGCACATTATGTACAGCATCAGTGCCATGATCATCTTGGGCTATCTCTTATGCAGCATGATCATCCCCGTCATTTCTCTCTCCCACAATGTCATCTCTCTCCTCTCTGTTTAGTGTCCAATTCTGAGAGCCACTATGTGGTTCTAATTGCCCTAACCAGGTCTCACAAGTTATTCTCTGTTGCCCTGCCAAGTTCTGTTCTTTTACCCTGAGCATATTCCTCTCTCCTGCCGGCTATTCAAGATTCTCCTCCTATATCCCCTGGTCCCTGATTTACTTTTGAAGTAATACTCCATTACCACTCTGATCTGTATAAGGCTTGGTTCCATTTCCTTCGGTCAGTCACTGAATGACGACCGCGAGTCGCCTTCCGTGCACACCTACATGTACACTGCCAGACGAGAGCCTGTCACAATCTAGCATATGCCTGCCATGTTTAGTCCCATTCTCGTCGTTATATTCATTTCGGTCGATGTTTGTTTGGTGTTCATTGTTTTATTATCATCATTTTTATTATTATTATTGTTATCATCATCATAGTTAATATCATCATTAATGTCTGAAACGTTTCTTACATAGCAATCACGAAGTTATGGTTCTCGCAGTGGTAGTATAGATATAAGAAATAAATCGTCATTATGCTGTCATAGCAATATCACTGTTTTTGTACTGCTGTGTAAATGTCAAATTAGTGAATTGGTTAATAGACTGCAAAGTAATTTCGAAAATACTTTCTAATTTCCTGTACAATCAGACAATTCTTAAATATGTCAATTTCTTTCACAAGTTTTTTTCCCCTTTAAAGTTGTTATTCTTAATATTATGGATAACATTTTGAAGAAAATAATGTTTTAGTCTAGATGTGTATTTGATTTGATTTGATTCGGTTTATTGAAATAAAAGAACATGCAGCTGGGAAGCTGATATAATTCAAGTTACAAAGTCAATATATACAACACAATAAACGATCAAAATATGAATGACTACAACGTACGACTATAAATCATGCATAATGAAACAAAATGAGAATCAAATATTACATCGAAATCTAAATATATTACAAACATTAAATCAAGATCTAAATAATTACGAATATTGCATCAAAATCTGAATATATTACAAATATTACGTTAAAATTTAAATATATTACAAATATTAAAAACATTAAAAACCTTCTGTGTCATCATAAGAGTAGAGAGAGAGAGAGAGAAAGACGGAACTAGAAAGAGGAATAGAAGGAAGAAGAAAAAAGAAAGAAAAGTTGATCAGGGAATATACGAAAGATTGGAGGAGAGAGATAGAGAGGGACAGAGTAGAACAAGAAAAATAGAAAGTATTAGAACAAACGAAGGAGTTGGATCACATCCCATCATATTTCTGGCTATCTCGTAATTTTGAACTTGCTACAAAGGCAGGATTGCACATCAAATTGTTCATTGAAATCATATGAGTTATATTAATCTGGAGTGATAAAATCTTATATAACATTGAAATGTATTAAACAATAGTAGAATATGATATATGATGATTTACTTTCACAGAGGATGAATACAAAACAGCTCTTGGGGGTGAAATTGCAAAGAGTGTGACCGTGTCCCCACCACAGGTAATTATCTTCTACACACAGGCATTGTTTTTTCGGATTTGAGGTAAACGAGGAAGAGAGAATGAAATGGCTATGGAATTGTTAATCCAAATTTAAATCTCTATGAAAGTAAATTGTAGCTGTAAGTTATGATTATGAAGGAGATGTTGAATTTAGTCAGAAAAAAAGATATTTACGATGACCTTCCAAACACATAAATGATGTCGGAAATTTGGTCAATGAATTTGAAAGAAAAATACCTTAGTAGTAATTAAGAAAATTATAACTTAATCATGTCTGAGACTACAATGCACTACAGAAGCATTTTTCAACTAGTATCCTCGGGCACCCTGGGATGCTGCCAGATAAATTAATTCATCATCTATGTTTTGGATCCATTATGAAATAAACAAAAAAATGTGTTCGAAAATATGATTAGAAAACGCTTTGTATTTTCATGAAGAAATAACGTTCCAAAGACAATTGAGAGTCTTTTCTCCTCACTCGCAACATTTAGAAACAGTAGGATTTCAGCCAGTGAGGTGCCTGAATATCTCATGACTTTGGATTCATGTATTGGGCAGCGAGGTTCCCGCATACATGATACCATATCTTATCAGTTGATTTTCGTTTATATAATAACATTTTACCACTCTCAAAATGTCTTCTCTTTTTGGGGGGCTGACAACTTCGGTCGCTCCCAAAATTTAGAAACAAAATGTGTCCGTGAGTGTGTACATGGCACTTGAGGTGTACCAGAGTGATGGAAAATGAATCTTCTGTAATTAATTTGGAGTTAGGGCGACACGAAACTTGTTATTTTTCAAAAGGGTGCCACGCCTGTAAAAAAAAAAGATGAAAAACGCTGCACTACAGTATGTCGAAGTCGCTGTTCCTTTCCATATGCATTTCATTCGAGATATTCATTTTTTAAACACAATTCTAACAGACATGAAGTGAGTAAACATGTTTTGAAAGAGGATTCTTATCATCATGCCATTTTGAACTTCAATTTCATAACTGCAACACAAGTTGACATTTAACTCGGTATTAGTTATTTAAGTATTCATAAACCCTAGGACATGTATTAGCAGTTTCCATCTGGAATGTCAAGTTCTTAGTCAGTTATGCAATGACACAATACATTACTCAACACCAGTCCACAATGACAGTGTAAAGTCATAAAGAGTGGAATCAATTCATCAACCACTTAAACAGTATTTCTAGTTTATAATTGTGATGCGGTTAAAGTGCAAGCTGCTCGATGACAATCTTAAAACTGTTTTTTGTGTGTACAGGATCAAGACGGTTTAGAACCAGTTAGCGATACTACTCTCGGCAGAGTCCTGAATCCTGTAGAGGCAGGTTTGTTTATTTGTTTGATTTGATTAGTTAATTTGTTAGTTTGTTTGTTTTCTTAACACTCGATCAATCCTTAATTATTCGTCCATAAGATATAAATTATCAAAAAAAGTTGAAAACAAATTGATATTTACTTGTTAAAGAGCCTATTAAAATGTTGTATCTTAAAAATTGTTATAGCTCAGTGATTAATTTAAACTGCAATCAATTCTCACTTTTTTAAAAGCAGTTACATGAAAAATGATCATAATAATAATGATTATGATAATTAGAGTCACATGTGTAGGCCTATAGATGGTAAAATGATAGTGCACGTGCTCCATTCCCTGGGGAGTATTCTGGTCAGGCACCATTTTACAAACACACACGTGCCAATCCAACCCCATTAATGTTCGCATCATCCTTGATATCTATTTAAAGGGATAGATGAGTTTTGTTGCAAATGGCGCTACCCAATATAATTTGTTGTGAGATAATGAAAAACTGAGAGTCGAATTTGAAAGAATATACATTTTTAAATGACAAAATCATCTTTGTTTGATCTAAATCGGTTTAGAGACGGCTGAAATACCCATAAATATTACAATTTCTAATATTGTAGGTGCCCCACAAGTATTCGGTAATTTTGAACCAGCCGTACACGTTTTATTCCAGCCAATGCCAATATTGGCTTTTTGTTGGCTTTCTCGTGTTGGTTATAATGCGCACAACCAGCCGACCTGTGTATTGCTATTATAAATTAATTAATTAACGGTCAACGTATTTTTGTTTTAATGGAACTGACTTGGTATGATAGTACTCGATCTAAATTCACACATTTTGTGGTAGAAAATTACTTTCATAGAATTTTAGATCCTAAAAGGGCACTAGAAATGTCATAAATAGGAGTAAGAGCAATAACCATGCATTTTGAAGGCATTTTCGGTCTTAAACAAGAACACAACTATCCATTTAACACCTGGGAGGGGAGTGGCAATTGTAGATTAATTATGAATGTTAAAAGCCTACAAATATATAACTTTCTTCTTTATTGCAGAAAAATTACTCTTGGATAATGTGGAGGCACCCAAGGCTAAAGAGGAGGATGACTGTATGCCAGAGCAAATGACAAGCCTCGTGGAGAAAAAGCTTAAGGTACAGGTTCACCTGAAGGTAGAACTCATTTTTGAACCGTTTATCTTTATGCGGGATAATATGTAAAATAATTTATACGATGCCTTTGTTTTATCCTAAAATTTTCCCCTTCTTGTTCCATGATGTTATAGGATCTATACCACGTCATGAGTAATCTGTCCACGTATTACCACATGTGACATGTTTACCTAGAAAACTGAATAAGAAAAATCAAGGTATCCTCGCTAGTCATAATGACTGGATCACTGAAGTAAAGGAATCAGAACCAGGAAACCACTACTGTATTGCATAGGTTGAGCTTGAAAATCAAGCTGCAATTTTATTCAATCTGTGAATATAAATGATAAATAAAAGGTTCATAAATACTTGTACAATCTTTGCACAAATAAATGAAGACTGATATATCCAAACATGAACTAAAACAACATCTCGTTAATCAAATATAAGATTAAACCCCTAGTCCTTTATTTACATCATAACTCACAAACTCCCACCCTTGGAGCATACATTTCCAGTCTACAAGCCTACTCCGCTTTGCTCATTCGTGCATTACCAACTCAACCCTCTCACCTAAGCCACCACTCCAAATGGCTAACAATACGCCCCAGTTTAAATAATGTATTAAACCACCTGAATACATTGTAAAAACATATCTTGATTAATGTATGGTATCTGTATGGTATGCATTATCAATACTTAAAGTAATAAGACTTCCAATGTAACTTATACAACGTATCACTATACAGTTTTGTGCATAGCGATTTATACTCGTACTAGGTACACATGGATTATGTAATAATATTTTTCCTTAACAACCTGACCAAAATACGTTCTTAAATCAACACATATGAAAAGTATGATATTTCATTGATAAACTTACTTCTATGGAGACATTTCCTGGCTAACTAGTACAACATAGTGAGGTCTAAAGGTTCTTTCCAAACGAAAGAAACATGGCATCTGCGTCACTCATAATTAGAATTAACATAAATTCCATACGCTCTATGGTAGATGGTGAAATAAGCTATGGTGCCTTCTAAATTAAAAGGAAAACAACTAAGATATCTCCTGGTTTGTCAATAAACCAATGACCGCTATTCATAACGTGGAACTTCCTATACATGAAGGACCGCTATTCATAAAACGGAAAGGGGGTCACTATTCATAAAGACGTAAGGACCATTATTCATAGGGACCACTATTCATTACGTGAGATGAGGGTCGCTGTGCATAATTCACATCGAGGGTCATTACTCGTAAGGACCGCTATTCATAATACGATGTGAGGGTCGCTATTCATAACTCAGTTTCATTTCCGACAGAACAGTAATTTGGAAACGAAATCAAATGTACAATTCAATATTTAATAATTTAATACATTTTACATAGTTGAAAGTTATAAATTAGAAAGTATACATAGATATACAGGTTAATAGTTATATTTTATTTCTTTATGTTAATCCTGTGGAAACGAGATAGGGGTCGCTATTCAAAATCTAATTTTAATTTCCATTTGATCTAATATCCAATAAGTCTACTACCCATCAGGTCCATTGTTCATTTAGTCTAATAACCAGTTTATCTAGTGTCTATTTCGTCTACTACCCAGAAGGTCTAATAATTTTTTGATGATGCTTATTGTTCATGATTTAATGATTATTATACCAATATGAAAATTAGACCGACTGGAAATTGACTAAAAGAGCAATAAACCAAAATGGGAAGTAGACTTATTGGAGATTAGATAAAATGGAAATTAGACCAAATGACTATTATCCTAAATGGTTATTAGACGAAATGATTATTAGACCATGTTGATAGCAGACGTGCTCGGTGTAGACCATATGGAAATAAACCAATTGGGTAGTAGACAAACTGGTTGTAGATCAAACGGCTATAAACCACATCGAGCATATACAGAAATATCCACCTCTGACAATGGGTATGATAATCTGTTAGAGTCAATGGTATCACTGGATTATGGTGTATTTCCAAAGGAGTGTATAACTGCACATAATCCATGAGACCCAGAAAGATGGATAGAAACGGAAAGTAACAATATTTTAAAATCCAAGAAAACATACATATACAAATCTAATACAATAATTTTTACCCAAAGAATGAACAAATCTTTGTTCATTATTTAGGTAAAAATTGTGAAATGAAAATTCACATCTGTTCGGGAGTATTTTCAGTTGCAAAACAATAGAGATGTAGATGATGCTTATAAGTATCGGCTTGCATGGTGATGTAGATATACAGTAGGATTGCGGTTGCACCAGGTGAGAGAGAGGGGGAATTGGGGAGTCCTGAAAAGGACTCTCTGTAATCTTTCTGTCTTGACTACACACACTCAAGAAAAAAAGATTACCGAGAGTTCTTTTCAGAAAACACGAAAATGAGAAAGATATATATCTAGGGAAAAAAAAGTAATGTTGCCTTTAATGGAACAGATTTCTACAGGAAAACAACCTTGTAAGGGATCCAAAACATTTTTGTTCACACCTGCAGCTCCTTCAGAGGTATGTTGGACTTCATGAAATCTTTTTTCTGCACTAGGGTGAATTTATATAGGATACAAAAAAGGTTATTTGCTTACCGGATGTTTTTGTTCATACTCTGCTAAAAAATGAGGCTACAGTATGTGACATAGAAGATTTCTTCATGATACAAGTATGGAAAAAGTTGTTGTGTGATTGTCTTCAAGATCAGTACTGAAGTTCCCATTATCTCTTTGCACAATTGTAAAATTCTATTAAAATCAATTCGATGTCATTGTCCAAATTAAATAAATGGAAATGTTAGATGGGATTTTTTTTTAACAAGCAATCAAGTCATATATAAATAACAAACATAGTAACATTCTTGGGCATTAGTCAATAGTGATACATGTACATATAGCCATGTAAGTAAAATTTCACATAGCATCATTAATAACATTGATAACAGTTTAAAAGGGTGAGAGGCATGCACAATCTTTGAAAGCACTAAACATTAAGGGAGAGTAAAACAAAACAGAGGGTGATAGAGGAAGAAGGACAGTAAAGGTGGGGAGAGATGGGAATGAGTCAGAAGAAGAGAAAGGATATATAGAAAGAAAGGGAAAGGGAGCTGGTGCAAAGTAAAGAACAGAGAAGTGGTGACGGCAATGGGAAGAAACAGTGACTAAACATGAAATGATAAAGGTTCATGTAGATGTATATTTATTTTATTCATTTATCAGGAGATAGGAACAGACAGTACTGATAGCGTTAGAAGAGAAGGGGTCTCACTAAGTATATGGGACTTTGCCGGACAAAACATATACTACACAACCCATCAGGTAAAAGAGACTTATTTTTATTGTAAGACTATTAGATTCCTTGTAAATTCTACTGTAGCGCCTTGAAAGTGAATTTGTAAGATATTGTTAGATTTTGTTATTCATAAGGAAAAAAAGGAATATAATTGTATTGACTACAGTTTCCCAAACATTCAGTATGGTATTCATGTCATACATATTTAATTGTTCTCCTGTGATTTCTTTCCAATCAATTTCAGGGCACATGGATTCATGTACGTTATGCATAGCTAGTGACCTACATGTTGGTTTTACCATCATTTTGATACATGTATAAAATGGGAAATCCACCCTGATATTAGGTTTGTTTCAATAGAAGCAAGAAAAACCAAGTGAAACACCAATTGGCAACTCTGCAACATATCTTGCAAGCTCCCCTCCACTTTGCCTTGTACTAAAATAAACTTCAACATTTATATTTTCCCTAAAAAAAATATCCAGTCATACATTCATCCTAAATATAATAATTTCATATATTTTATAAAACCCCTTTATCAAACAAGTCTATTCTGTCACCAATTACTAAGAAATGAAGGTTTATGAAATTTTCTCACACTTTAACTATTTTGTTTCTCTAATTTTTCTTATTTTATTAAAACGAAGCTAATATTAGGGTGGACACTCCCTTTAATGCGTGGTCTAGCCAATTATGTTTACGTGTGTGATTTGGGGGAAAACCCCCTCCTCAATTTTTTTTTTAATTATTAAAAAAATGGTGCTCT
>JARBES010041499.1:0-16912 GCA_030265145.1 Strongylocentrotus pallidus | reverse complement strand
CTAGTGCAGTTAGGCTTTAAACTTAACTATACCTGATGAAGTCAGGGCTAGTTTCAATCAGAGCTATAATGAGTTTGAGTCCATAGAGGGGTACAGGATCAGCATCTATGAGCAGCTGCTGGAGGCTGGGTAGTATCTGTGAGGTGATGTCTGTCAAGAGCTGAGGGTTTGTGATGGAACCATTCTCAGTAAGGTTATCATGGTTCAAATACAGACACATGATCTCGGCAAACAGACGAACACAGAACATCCGGGTCTCATCTGAAAATACAATTAGTAATGTGTTTCATGTTTCAAGTGTTCTTTGAAATTCCTTGTTCACAATTTATCACCTCATTTTGGAAGTATTTCAAAGCAAATCATTATTATAGCTTATGTCACGTTCTAACATTGCACATGTGCTTGAGCTGGTTCCATTCATCATTTTAGGAACGGACACGTCTCTGCGATTGGTAGAAAGTCTTTTTTTTTCACATACATGTACTTTGCAGCTACTAAAAGGTTGGCAAAGTACGCAGGGACAAAGGAAAACAAGTTCATGTCTCCTTTCAAAGTCATTGAGACTTTGCACTATTAAGACAATGCTCGAATCCCCAAATATGATCAATAGAAACATTATTCTATTAAAGAAAAATATCACATTTTCTGATTCAATGTATGGGAGAGAGTATATGTGTGAAAGTAAATAGTTTCCTTTTTTTCCCTTCATTTTATTACAAAATAAATAATTTAAATAATGTACTTAGTTTTTTTTATACAATTACTAGAGACAGACTTTACTTAGGGCCCGGCCTTCATATCTAGTCTACAAACACTTTCATTAATGACCATGTTTAAATTTTGTCCCCTTGTTCTTCATGTCTTCTCCACTTGTATTATTCTCATGTTATATATTGATACATGTACATGTATTATATTTTAACTTTTATATGTTTGTTTTCCTTTGTATATGTTTAATGAAGTATTGAATAAAAGAACTTGAACTTGCAAATGCAAAGCTAATCGCAATTGAGTTTTTTTTTATAAAGTTAAGGAGCCCAGAGTTGAAGAAGGTCATTACCGTTTCTACTTGCAACCAGAGCAGCCAGAGGATTGAGGATACTGTCAATAACCTCTACATGATGCTCCATCAAGATAGATGGATGCTGAGTGACTGCCTCCAGGATTGACAGGACGATGTTGTTGAACTCAACGATGCCTAACATACCTGGAAAGGAAGGGGTAGAAAGTACACATGTGACAGGGCATGTCAAAGGTGCATTCAAATCTGATTTAGTGACCACCTGTATAGAAAGACCACTTGTCTACAAAGACCACATTTTTTATTTCCCTTGAAAATAGTTTCTAATTGAAACATGTACTAAAGGAACCTGTACATAAAGACCACCTGTCTACAAAGACCACATTTTTTATTTCCCTTGAAAACAGTTTTTCATTGAAACATGTAATAAAGGAACCTGTACATAAAGACCATCTGTCTACGGTATAAAGACCACTTTTCTTGTCTCCCTTGGGTGGTCTTTATAGACAGGTTTCACTGTTATTGGTAATTTGTGTCCCATACATTACTAACTAATTGTTCAATACTGTACTATGAACATAAATTATCATGCTTTTTGGTCCAATTTAGCACCAATAGAGCTTGCGATTCTATAAAGTCATCTAATATACTAAAATCTGAGATGTAATTTCTAACCTACAGGACAAAATACAATGGACCTGCCTGATACTACAGTGTAGGATGAAACCTGTGAATTGCAAAGACATCATACTAGTCATTAAACTTGCCACTGAATGGTAGCTGATTTGGCAATTTCTCCAACAGGATGGCTCTTTATACACCATGTACTTTTTATATTAAGATTCGCATGAATGTTTGGAATGATAGTCGGATGTGATTTACATTTTTGAAAATTTAATATCTAATCCTGTTGCAATATTGATAAAAATAAAGTGAAAGTCAGATGTGCAGTGGCCTTCAATGAACCCTTCTTGTATTCAGATCTTACCTATTGCAGGTTCTATTTTTGGCTTTAAATGAAACCTTCTTGTATTGAGATCTTACCTATTGCAGGTTCTATGTTGGTCTCTCCACAGTCCATTGATTTGACGTGAGTTAGCAGAGCACCAATGTTAGACAAAAACCTCTCACCAACAATTCTTGGTCTGAAAACCTGGCAATAAGAATGCAGTACATGCAAGGTTTGTTAGATTGAAAGCATTTCATCTTTTAAACCAAGGTTAAAATCAAAGTAAGGATTAAAAGCAGAATGATTGCATATTATTTGGCAATTACATTGGTGAGATGAAAATGTGTGAGGGAAAAATCAGAGAGGAAGCAAATCAAAGAAAGAAAGTACTCTAAGAGTGAAGAAAGGAAAAACAAAAGACAAGATAAGGGGAAAAGGGGGAAAAAGATTTAGATATCAGAGGAAATAGGGGAAGTGAGACAGGAGAAAGGTATAGTGGACGGAGAGTGAGAAAAGAAAACATTGAGATGAGGAATAAGAGAGAGAGAAAGAAAGAGGAACATCAGGTTAAAGTGACTCTGTAACATTGTCTCAAATTCTGAAACAAAATCCTAGATTTAGCTCATGCTGCAATGATAATTATAAACCTTTAGGTCAGTCAGGCACCCCATGATTTTTACAAGCTGACCGACTGTCTGATTATCAAGATTTTTATGATTGGAAATCTAAATTTCATTTTTTGTTTTCCTAACGGTTTTTAAACACTGCAGTCTATTGGGGAAAGTGAGTATGGTAAAACCGGTCACTCAAAGATTTTTTACTTTTTTGAGGCACTTCATGATCATTTTGAAGCGCAATTTTTTTAGGGCTTCAATATTACACCATATCACAGACACTGATAACACGTAGGGCCATGCATCTCAGATTTAACTTTGTCAAACGATGCCATTAAGGCACATGATTTCTTTATGACTTACTTGACTTGTAATGAGATGGAGAGCTAATGACACCAGAGGGAGACTTCCTTTCAGCTGTTTAGCCTGTATGGTAGAGGGATGCTTCCGACCTGACACTGCAGCCAGACTACTCTCAGCATCACCTATGCAATGCAAACAGCATGTTTCGTTTAGAAAATGAATTATATCAAGTATGGGGAAAGGAAAATTAAAGAACACTTCAAATATTTCAAACATCAAAGTTTACCAGAATGTAAATTAAACTTACCATTGAAGGTAACTTTGCCATCAATGGCAACTTCCATTGTAACAGGGCTCAACAGCCAATCAAAATCAAGGTTTCCATGGTAGTTACCATTGGTGGCAAAGTTACCATCAATGGTAAGTTTTCTGCAACGGGGTCCTGAATGTAAATTAAACTTACATTTGTCTGTTCCAATTGCTCTTTACATCATCTTGGTCAAAATATCATCACCAATAATCGTCATGTGAACTGAGAGTTACAATTTCATCTCTTTCAAATTCTCCAGATTTATTATCCCCATGAATGACCACAATCCAAATACTTCAGGAAATATCTTCTATAACTTTCATGAAAGTATTTTGTTTTTAAAAGTTGGATTTCACAAATGCATCAAATGCTACATGCCAAAGTTGATCATCTTCTGAAGCAACAAGTCTAGGAGAAGAGCATTTGTGGGATGGGAACAAACCTAATATTTGAGGCAGGAGATTGACCAAGTGATCCGAGAGCAGCGTAAGGCATTGGTCCATGTACTTCCACTGTGCCTGACCTTCGCCCTTCCCTCTCGTCATCTGCTGACGAATGTCTCGCTCCATATACGTAATCAACCTGCAAGAATATCAAGGAGACAGGTTGAGTGTATGGTGTTGAGAGGACAATGTAAAATGATCTGAGAAAGAGAGGGCACATGATGAAACTCTTTCTTGATGGAAAATGTGCTTAAAAGTATTTAAATTAAGATCATAATGTTAAGAGTCAAGATGCATTATGCAATATGGCAGCCATCCATCAGAACATAATATCAATTGTGATTATTCAAGTCATTATTTAAAACTTAAACCTTACATTCACATCTCAATAACATGATACAAAATTGACAAATGAATGCTTTCATATGCAGCCACTAAACAGATACTTGCATCGATTCTTTCAAACCTCATGCATGGAAATGTAAATGTTTCCTTGCCCCCCCCCCCCCCAAAAAAAAGGAGGTCTATATGTTTGTTGTATACTGCTCATACCAATAAAGTCTGGTATAATAAAGTTATGCAGCTTTGAACTCGTACTTTCACTATTAGTCTATTATTACCAACATCAATTCAGAGCCTGCCTTACTGGCTTGGCTGTCAATGATCATCATTCTACCTTGCCTGACAGCACGCCATGATCATCTCTGGGCTAACCTTGATGATCTCAAGTACGACCAGGAGAGCTTTAGCACGGATCAGAACAGATGGACTCTCAACTAGCTTCATTACATGCAGGCAAAACTCCTGAAAAAACAAAAAGTAATAATATACTTTTAGTACAAAATTAGAATGAACAGTAAAAAGAAGCTCTACAGAAAAATAAATGGCTTTGATCTTTCTTTTAGCTTTGAGAAGGAAAAGAAACCAAGAGACATTGGAATAGTCCTTCACAACTTATTCCAATTTAACAGCAAAGTATATTCAAATTGCTCATGGCTCCTAAAAGCCAGTACAAAATACTGAGTCTTTTTTTCATTAATCAAATACAGTAGCAATTTAAATGACAGCAAGCGAGCTCTAACTAGTTGGTGCATCCTTTTGTAAAGCTAGAGGTGTAAACATTCAAAGTTAATTACAAAACAGAGAGAACAATGCCTCACAATTACCATGTTTAAACCTCCAGCAAATGCAGGATAATTACATCCCCACATTTATCCCCAATGTTCTCTTTTCTATGCATTAGATTATTGTATCATATACCTCCTTACAACCAACATCAAGTTTTCTTTACCTTATCCTGGGTCGTTCTCTGGACATGAGACCCTTCGGTCAGTAGATGACCAAACATAGTGACTAGTGCTTGCTGGACACGGCTGATGTTGACCGCTAGACCCTCCAGTACTTTGGGCAGCCCGACCTTATCCAGGATGCTCTGAAAGATGCCAAAAGAATGACGGCAAATTCTGCACAGAGCCTGGATACAGAGAGTAGCGGAAGAATGAAAATGTTATGATTGTTTAGATCAGACATAATATCTTATTACTATAATTTTGACAACAATTTTTTTAAAAGATGAATAACGGAGGATACATTTAATACTGTTTCTGGTTCAATATACCACACAGAGTGAAATAATTTGTTGTTGAATTGTGTAAACATTCATCTAAATTCTCATTCAGGGAAAGCGAATTTTCAAATCGAAAGAAATCGAGCATAATAATAATGATATTAATGAGAATGTATTTATATAGCGCATAGAGACGATACTGTTGTTTGAATATCAAATTAGCCCAAATAATTAAGGTCAGATGTTTGAATCCCTTTCACGTTCTGCAGGCTTTGATAATAATAATAAGAAAATAACAAAAACTTCAACAACACTTCAATTCTTTAATATAAAGATGAATTACAATAAATGAGTAACTGACCCATGGTGAATACAAGGAATAGGTACCAGCTTTTCATCTCTGCATATTCCTAAAAGGTTTGAATCATATATAGTCAACTTACTGAAATGGCACATATCTTGGGTGTGTCAGCCATGGAGTGTGTGAAGAGTTGCCAGAGAAGATGTCCTATCTCATTGGTGGATAGCTTCTCGCCATGAACGCTGTTTGTTGCTGCCACATTCTCTACCACCTTGGCTGCAAAGTGTTGCACAACGGCATCCTCCTTTAAAACAGAGATGGTTATAAAGGTTATTAAAGTTAAATTTTGGGATAATGACACAAAATCAGTCATGCATGTTGTGTACGGTGAGCTATTAAACAAATAAACTTACACAAAGAAGGCAATGTTTATCCACAAAAACGAATTGGAGATGTTTCTGTCATTTTTATGCCTTTATTTCAGCCAACTTGATGCAAAAGTGGCCTTTCCCTTAACTGATTTGAAAAATTAAAAAAATTCTTTCACCATCTACAATCTAACAAAACATTCAATAAAAGTTGTGAACGAATAAAAAAATATTAAAAACACATAAATTACTTTCAAATGGAAAAAATAAATGAACAGACAAAGTTTATTTACTTGAAATACATAGCTACAGAGACAGAATTCATGCATTATTAGGAGATAACAACCCTCTTGGCTCATCTTACCCCTTCCCTGAGGCACCTAGAGATCATGGTATAGACCAAGGCAGGTACGGTAGAAGGGTTGGACGCCTCGTCTTGATCATGGGTAGCTGCTAGAAACAAGAGCTCACCGATAGCCGGGACCATACTCTGCTTCAATTTGGAGTTACGATTGTTATCTCGTAGAACTTCTGTTAGTGCTGTGACGACCTAGGACATTGGAGGTATCGGTAAAGAGACGTTCACTCCTTGATTGTCACAAGAGAAATTACCTCAGAATAAAAATATTAACAGTTAAATCTGCTTTAGTGACCACCTGTATAAAAAGACCACCTGTCTACAAAGACCACATTTTTTGTTTCCCTTGAAAATGATTTCTCTTTGAAACATGTACTAAAGGAAACCGTACATAAAGACCACCTGCCTATAAAGACAACTTGTCTCGTCTCTTTTAGGTGGTCTTTATAGACAAGTTTCACCGTATATCTATAGGTGGGGTCACAATGATTAACTTAATCTTATTCTAAACATTCAAGGGATGCAAATGAAGATATCAAACAAACATAAAGTCTTTGATGAATTTTAAACTTGTTAAGATCACTGCCCAATACATGCCTCTCCCATCAGTTTCCATTTAATCAGATTATACATCCATGCACATTTATTTCAATACAAATTTCATTAAAAAAACATTTAATTACATAAACTAGTTCCACATACCTCAGTAAGAGGGAGATCCTCAGGCAATTCATCAAGATTTTGAGCTAACAGACCCAACATTCTGCCACTTTTGCACCGTCTGCAAGAAAAAAAAAAAGAAAATATGTAATATTCTAACCCCTCACATGGTGTTCCTGTAATGAATAGATGTAGTAGTTTAACAATCCCTCGAATAAAATTACTCCACTGATCTTAATAATGTTGAAGCTGAAGGGAATACAAACACAAACATGAATACAAGATGTTTTCGTTCATATTTAGAAATTATCAACAGCAACATCCAGGTGATTGGAATGTATCACAACAAGAATATTTTGTTTCCCATTTTACATTCAAGTGCAGAGGTTCACTGTAACAAAATAAATTGTATTCATCAAATTAATGTTTGATAAAATCAGTGTACTTACATTTCCAGAGGTTGTGATGTCTTCAGAAGATTTATCATACAGGGAATCTGTAAATGAGGTATGAAATGATAGAAAACAATGACAGGATGTTTCATTTCCAAGACAGAAATTATAACTAAACACTTTAGAACAATGAAAAAGTGTCATGAAATATTCTATCAGTGGCAACATAAATACTTGAATATCAAGATTGTCAAATATCGGTCAAGGATTCTGTAATAAAATTAAGAGTGATAATTTCTCGAAGACAATGAGGAGGTATATAAAAGAAATAAGAGGCCATTTGCATTCTTCCTACAAATTCATCACAGCTTTTTTTTGAAGGAATTCACTTAATTCTGAACATTTTTATCTTAAGGAACAACATATTTTGGGGGTCAATTGGACGAGGTCATCCAGTCCACTTTGCAAAAAATCAAGCTGACAGCTTTCCTAAACCACTGACCAATTTCGAGACAGCAACAGCCTTTGCCACAGCTCCGTTCCCACAGATAGTGCCCACATAGTTGAGCAGCTGAAGCTTTGTCCTCTGAGTTCCTGCGGACTTATCACCGCTCTTGCTAGCTAAAGCCTCTGTGATGTTACCCAGGTAGATCTGGAGAGCAGTGTCTGTCATCTTCAAGAGCTTCTCATTGCTGTGAACAGGTATGCCCAGGCTACGATTGTCGTACTTCAGAGACGCTGGCTTCTGGATCTGCAGAAATAAATGAAAGATGCTTATGATTATTAGCTATTTATTATTCTGAAATTATACTTGAAATCTATACTGAAATCAAATGGAATGATAAAACCAAATCTTTAAACACTGAAAAAGTGAACACTCATATCTCCTAGTTTTCTAACTTAACTACCCTAAGGTTATTAAGATGAGCGAGACAAGGAGATCCCATTGTGTGTTGACCTCTACAAAAGACTGTCCTCTTGAGAGATCTTTTTCTCCTGCTGATACGTGCTCCAAGTCTTGATCCCACTGCTGCTACCAATTTTGTTTACCCTAACCCCCACTCCTATTCAAATTGTTTACTCTGGGGTTATCAATGACGGGTAAGACAGAGAGAATCCACTGTGTAAATGTATTGGTCCTCCACATCCAGAATGTCCTCATTCGAAAGAATTGCTCTCATGCTGATACCTGCTCTTTCTCTTAATCCCACCATGCACTGCTGTAATAGACTGTAACCCCTATCACATAATTTGAGGGCCTACCTTGTGGTTATCAATGATGGGTGAGACACAGAGATCCCATTGTGTGAAGATGTTGACTTCTACATCAAGACTGTCCTCACCAGAGATCTTCTTCTCCTGCTGATACCAGCTCCTACTCTTAATCCCACTGCTGCCATCATTAACTTATACCACCATCCCCTTCTGTCACTTAACGTGCTTACCTTGGGGTTATCAATGATGGGTGAGACAGAGAGATCCCACTGCGTGAAGATGTTGACGTCTACATCAAGACTGTCCTCATGAGAGATCTTCCTCTCCTGCTGATACGTACTCCTACTCTTAATCCCACTGCTGCCACCATTAACTTATACCACCATCCCCTTCTGTCACTTAAAGTGCTTACCCTGGGGTTAACAATGATGGGTGAGACAGAGAGATCCCACTGCGTGAAGATGTTGACTTCTACATCAAGACTGTCCTCATGAGAGATCTTCCTCTCCTGTTGATATGTACTCCTACTCTTAATCCCACTGCTGCCACCATCCCCTTCTGTCACTTAAAGTGCTTACCTTGGGGTTATCAATGATGGGTGAGACAGAGAGATCCCACTGCGTGAAGATGTTGACTTCTACATCAAGACTGTCCTCACGAGAGATCTTCCTCTCCTGCTGTTAAGTACTTCTACTCTTGATCCCACTGCTGCCACCATTAACTTATACCACCATCCCCTTCTGTCACTTAAAGTGCTTACCTTGGGGTTATCAATGATGGGCGAGACAGAGAGATCTCACTGCGTGAAGATGTTGACTTCTACATCAAGACTGTCCTCGTGAGAGATCTTTCTCTCCTGCTGATACCAGCTCCTACTCTTAATCCCACTGCTGCCACCATTAACTTATACCACCATCACTTAATGTGCTTACCTTGGGGTTATCAATGATGGGCGAGACAGAAAGATCCCACTGCGTGAAGATGTTGACGTCTACATCAAGACTGTCCTCCCGAGAGATCTTCCTCTCCTGCTGATACCGGCTCCTACTCTTGATTGCACCATCACTCTTCCTCCTCTTGCCAGTCTTCTTCTTGGTAGGAGGTGGTTCCTCTGGAAGCTCTTCTGGAGGTACTGCTGGGGATGTCCTTGGTCTTGAGCTAATCATGAAATTACATGTATCGATCACACTTACGCAAATGTTCATACTTGTAGATAGATTGCATTTAAAAAATAAAATTCCAGTATTCCAAGTTATATCTGACATCAAAATAGTCCAGTACAGGAATTGGCCAAGGACGGGTCACGTGTCATGAAATACTTCCAACATAAAGAAGAAATGGATATTACCTCATCATCATCAAACATCAAAACATGTATATCCTGGATATACCCCTTTTGTCATCACAGTTCAAAGGCCCATCGTGATATCGCCACTACTATCACTGTGATGTAGCAGGGGAAGCGCAGTGCTCTTCACAAGTGTAGTGTGTGTGTATTTTGGACGTAGGTGTGAGTTGAAGTTCATTTTCAGATTTCTTTCTTTACCCTTTACTTTTTTTTGGTTTTAATCTTTTAATGAGGGATATAAATCAAATATACCATGCACTCTTTTCAAGGCACCAGTAAAAATTATGGATCTCCGGTGACTGGCATAGTAGCTATATATATATATATATATATATATATTTTTTTTTTTTTTGGGGGGGGGGGGGTATGCCCCGCAGAAAATAGTGCTATACCAGTCACCTCAGAGCATCCACAATTTCAACCGAAGCCTCTGGGTGCAAAGTATGTTTGATAACTATACCGTTGATGTCTCAAATCAACACCACTTACCTTAGTAGGAAGTGTGGGTCCTTCTTGGCTGTGTCTGGGGAGCTCTGAGGTCTAGACTCTGGTCTGTTGGAATGAAGTGAAGCTTTCATCAAGTTGTCTGGAATCTTTAACG
This sequence comes from Strongylocentrotus pallidus, assembly GCA_030265145.1. NCBI lineage: Eukaryota > Metazoa > Echinodermata > Echinoidea > Camarodonta > Strongylocentrotidae > Strongylocentrotus > Strongylocentrotus pallidus. The sequence continues at coordinate 6,462 of JARBES010041499.1, read as the reverse complement.
ATGAAACAGGTCTACCCTCTGTTGATAGCGTCACAAGGGTTACATTCTGTAGACAGTAAGAAGAAATCATGAATAATTAAAGAAAATATTCACATCATGGGAGCTATTGAACATGGAGGAGTCCTAATTGATTATATTGCACACATGATATCTTCCTGAAGTAAGCATCTACGAATCATGAAATCAAATCTTACAATAGCAGTCATATGGATGACAGATGATCTCTTTGAGACATTACATAGGGAAAGAGTTTCTTTAAAATCGCATAGCTGTGAGACTCATTATGAGCCGTAAAATCAAATGTTACATTGATAAAAACTAAAATTCTAAAATCTTACCTTCATTTCATGCGGGGTATGGGCGTTCAAACTAGTACGGCTCTTGTCCATATCATCAGCTGTAGTCCCTAGAGATTTCTTGGTGCCATCATCAACTTGTAGCTGACCCTGCCAGAATGGATGGACAACTAATTCATGCCATGTTGCCCTGAAAAAAGTTGCAAACAAAATATAACTCACAAAAATTTCAAACATAATGATGCTTCTTCTGGATCAGGTTAATAGTGACCTGCCCATTTGTTTATAAACCTGCTTTGAGAATAATACTTTCATAAAATCAGATTTAGACTCATCACAATTTCACTTCGGTGAGAAAAATGAAAGTTGCATTCATATTTATTGCAGAAGTTGATATTCTCACGGAGTAGCAATTATATACATTTTAAGGACTTTGAAACAAAAACTTAAAATAAACTTCAATGAAAATCAACTTCTTTTTTATTTTATTTTCATTACTTTTTTCAAAAGTGACAAGAATATGTTTATAATCTTCTTTAGCTATCCCAGTCATAAGCACATCCAGTAACTTTGAACTACCTTTTAAAACACCATCAAGTTTTAATCATCAGTTTTGATTAATAGAATATAAAATTAAAATATTAACAAAGGGATGAAGAAGATCCAGCAAAAATTAACAAGAAGAACAAATTTGAAACTGAATATAGAGGCTTGAGCCCTTTAGGTATCCATAAGTAAGAAGAAAAAGAAAGACATTATATCTTTCTCAGTTCTTGACAAGTATAAACTCACCTTCTGGCAGGGTCTTTTGTCAACAACACCTTAATGAGACTGCAGAAATCAGGAGTTGGTTTAGTTGCCAGTCTTGGTCCTAAATGACAAATAAATGAGGGGAAAGTGCATATATTTAATGTTTATTCATTTATTTATTAATAACTTTTATGTATGATAATGGAATGATATTTATCGAAAAGGGGTCGTCTTAAAAATAAGCTTGAAGTGATGCCCTCGAGAAAATGAAAATAAGAATACATACAATATGAAACGATGCATCAATATTAGGAGAGGAAGGAAGATAGATAGAAAAAGGGCATATGAGGAGAAGGGACAGAGAGAAACGGGAGGGAGAAAAAGTTACATTCATGATATTATCAGGATGAGTACATATATCAAGTCAAGTTGTGCTGTATTAACAATCACTTTTTTAAAGCTACTATTTATGACAATAGGGACATTTTTGTGCCTATTATATATAACATATTATATGTTAAATCGACTGCTCTTAAATGCACCAAATTTGTGTAAGTTCTCCTGTCACCATGCCATACCTCAGTTAATAAACCTTGTTAGTTGTGTATTGTTTATGAAATAGAAGGAAACTTACCTTTCACTTTTGGTGTAGGATAATCTTTGGTGAGAATCTGTTCCACTAGTTTGGGAAACTCATCTGCCTTGAACGGAGGGTTGCCTTGAGAAAGATAAACATGATTAATAAGAGAGTGAATAACACAACATGCTTGTGGATACAGGACTGTCTTGCACCATCTTAAGCAGACACTATGTAACTTTCTTTTTAGAAAACCACATGTTCACTGAATTTTATTTATTACTCTGAACTGCTCGCATTTAAAGATAACATGAGATATGGTAAATATAGAAAATAAATTCTCACAGAATCCAACGAAACTTTCACTGAATGTTCAAGATTGCAAATAAATGTGCCAAACAATTTGGTAGAAAATATATAGTGGCTGAGTAAAAAGCATGGAAAGATAAGGAATTATGTTTAAGTAGGCCCGACACCATGCGCTTACAGGCCACTATGTGCAAATGGGGGTTGTGGGTTTTTTTATCGAAGATGATGCCCAGTAAGTTTTTGTGCATTTGTTTTTATTTCACTGGTTCAAACAACCAATCTACTGCAGGATAAACAATCCAGAATAAATCAAAGCAATTTTCTCTCAAATACGATTCCCATACCAGATCTCAAGATTAAAGCTTTAAAACATAGTTAAGCTTAAAGTATGCACCGCATTTACCTTGTACAGTGACAAGTATATGCACAATTTATGCACATGAACAAGTTAATACAGGGTTATGGCAGAAGTTGATCAGTACTAACCTGTGTACATCTCATATAGGAGACAGCCTAATGACCACAGATCAGTTGCAATGCTATGAGGCTGTCCTTGTAAAACCTCAGGGGCAAGATAATTTGGGCAACCTATAAGAAGAGGATATATAGCATTATCACTTGTAATACCTCTGAATGGCTGCATCATTGACATTATTTTTAAAGTAATTACATTGATATATGAGTTGTACATAATAGAAACACAAACCTGTCAATCTAAAGTTTCAGTATGAAAATAGTTTAGAACTACAACTGCTACACAATTTCTTAGAAAACTCTGTCCTCCAATAAAATATCACTCAAATGCACAAAGTTCGCCATTGAAGAAACCAATCTTTACAAAGTTCATAGAATAGAATATTAGCAATGTTAAACTAAAATATTGTCTTGGATTTTGACAGCTTGTTTTCTTTTTGACAATGATTTAGTCATAATGTGCACTACAGGATATCACACAACAATGAATACTGTTCAAAAAAGTTGTTATTGATGAACAAAAAGCTTGCTCTCATCATGACTAACATAGCAACACAACAATTTATATATTCAAGGTGGATTCTATACATAGGAATCTATTATCACCTTATAGATCAAACAGATCGATGGAATATGCATGAATTTAAATATGTCTTGAACAACTTTGGTGGAAAAAAAAATCAATTTAATTGAATAAGAAGCAAAGGACAAATCATCCAACACTATTTGAAATTGGAGTAATGGACATCTTACCTAGAGTACTTGTAGCTGTTCCTTCATCACCCTGCTTAGTTTGATCAGAGGTGCCCTCTGATGATGTCATATCAAAGATGTCATCTAGATTCTCCTCCTCCAGACGAGCCAGGCTGAAGTCATCATACTTCAATGATCCAGAACTATCCACTAATATCTGACGGTCGCAAAGTAAACAACATTTAAATTCATAGTACCACTTCTGGCTCATTGAAATATAACTAAAATTGACAATCACAAGTTTAAAGGTGAATCGTGACATTAAAATGTAATACTTTTCATTTTATTTCAACTTTTAAAAACCTGTGGAATATTAAAGCTTGAATCTAAAATCATTTAAGATACAGTAAAACCTGTCTATTGAGGTCGCCCAAGGAAAAAAATGTGGTCGCTATGGTAAGTGGCCTCTCTAGACAGGTTTTACAACACATATTTCTTTCTTGAAGGAGACGAAAGACATGGCCACTATACACAGGTGGCCTTATATTGAGGGATTTCCACCAAGGTTTGATAGTATTCCCCTTTGTTTACAGAAACAAAAACAAAGCAATCGGTTTGTTTCATACTGAATTTCAATTTCAATTTATTTATGTTTCCAACAACACATTACAGATCTATTAAAACATTTACAACAAATGTAGAAATACATATTGGAAACTGAGGGGTCCACTAAAAAGCAATGCTTGTACAGGTGTGAACACCTCATCTGAAAGATACTTGTAATGAGGGTTCAATAGACTGTGGAAGAATTTTGTTCATTACCTTGCTTGGTTTGAAATCTGAGAAGAGCATTCCGACAGAATGTATGTGATGCAGCCCTCTCACCAAGTCCAGTCCGAACCCACGGACTGCTGTTTCTGGAAAGTGGCCATCTTGTGATAAAATAAGCTCAAGGCTGCCACCTGTAAAAAAGAAGCAAAGGTAAGGGTTATATGCCAGGTATATTAACTAATAATTGAAGAATATTCAAGTGACGAGAGAGATTAATCATGAAGAACTTCGCAATATCTAACTACACCTGTATATGTACGTCTTTGTCTTGATATAAGTCACAGATAGTTTTGATCATCAATCTGCTGCAAATTGATCAATATTAATTCAAGTTCTCAGCAAATATCTAATTTCGGTTATCTGTTATCAGCAGCAGCATAGACAAACTAAAGAATGTAGAAAGTGGGTGACGATGAACAGATCACCATCCCAGTCACAAAAAATGTTATCATTTTAATAAGTGGATATGATGTTGGTTATTACATGTTAAATGTTGCTACAATTTAACTTGAAATAATAATAATAAAAAATCAAAACAACTCAACACAAACAAGCGCAAAACAATTACCTGTACAGAGCTCCACAATAAGCCACAGGTGGTTGGTTGTTTCATACCATTCATAGAACTCCACTATATTGGAATGGCTCAATTCATGGGTCAACCTGACCCGGTTTGTAACCTCTGACCTCCTCGCTTTATCAACGCAGTGGATGGCCACAAAGTTCACTGAACCTTTCCTCCTCCCCTTGTACATCGTTGAGGTTTCAGTCTGTCTTATCTCATCGTAAAGGACGAAATTCTCCATCTCACCGGCTGTTGATCTGTTTTTTCTAGAAAAAATAAATAAATGATGCTCAGATATTAAAAAAGATCTGTTTTCTTTTTTTTTAAAGACAAAATGATGCTCAGATATTGAAAAGAAAATAGCCTAGATTTTCTAGATCAAGTTTATAATTAATAATGCCAAGAAAATTCAGCAATTTTTAGAAGTTTGTGATCTTATTTTACAAGGATTAGGTATGGTGAGTGCCAATCTTTGTGCAGCGCCCTTGTATGCTCATATGTGTTAATGTGTGATTCTGATAAAACAAAACATGCAGCCAATACTAAATATTCGCCTCCATTGTTTATAGCAATCCATATTCCTTCCGAAAACAAGTTAAAAATATTGAGAAATGTCTAACTCTATCCTTTTTATAACACAAGTTTCGAAATGCTTTCATTCACGTCAAAAGTCCCAAACGGCATGTAAAAGACTAAAGTTAAATGAGTCTGAGTAGTCTACGCACAATCACATAGACAGGGGAACCATATTTTTTGCCATGTCAGGATCGAGGACATCGCTGCATTTTCTTGTCAAAATAACATTGTTCTTGCTCAAATTTTGACGAAATAAGCCTGAAGAGTGAAGAGTCTCTAGTGGAGATTTCTTTTTCATGTTCAATCATGCTATTAACTGCAATTCATCAACACACAACATGACTCATGAATGATAAATAGAAAACAACTCTTAGATTCTATGCTTTCGATTCGCAACCCTGGCTGAAACAATGACAATGTACGAGTAAGACTCACAAGAAGCAAGAAACACGAAAGTGAACTGGAGGCTTTTTCGCGATGTTTCTCATTAACTGACCTGATTCCTTTGATCTAATGACATGTTATTACCCATCTTTTAACCCTAGATTTTGAAAGAATGGAACCAGACTGATCAATCATTGATCAGTTAAGAAACATCGCGAAAAAGCCTCCACAGAGATTACACTTGCACAGTGCAGTCGTCGACACTCTCGATCGATTCTCAAAACTCTAACCAACCAACACACGATAATATTTCTCTTACATAACACCCGGACAAACAGCTAAGACAAATCATCAAATTTCAATATATAGGTAATCAATTCATTGCTTACAATTCATTCCCAAATCAAGCTTAATACTGCAAAATCTCTTTCAACTCCAACTTTCAAGAAGCAGAGCAGTTACCCTGGTGCAGCGACGCTCCAAAATATTTTCTAATTTTCTGAAGGTACTGTATCTTTGAAAAGCAAATGGAAAATGGTATTAACTTTTCTGCTTGTTTACAGTTGAGCGCGAGCACACTAGCACGTGCATAGGGATTTCCCCGGCCCGTTGCTAGTGTATGTACGTGTAGCGCACGCGTTGAATTTTAATATCTGCAGTTGAGCTGAGTTAGTCATGTTAGTTGAATTGAGTTGACTTGGCTAGTATTTTCTTACTCTTTTTTAAAATCTCTTACTGAGCCTAGGCTATAGGTAATAATGGCTGAGGAAATCAGCACAAACTTCGAAGCATTCAATGAACATTTATCAAAGGAGCAAGATAAAAGAGAGGTAAGAACCGAACCTATTTTGAAATACAATATTTTTATTAGTAATATTAGCATGATTAGTATACCTATACAATTACAAGTTCAACTTGAACTTAATTATTATTTATAGGCCTACAACCATTTGCATTGGCTAATTGCTTGATGTGTTGATGTGAAGAAGAAGGAGGAGGAGGGGAGG
>JARBES010041106.1:0-11171 GCA_030265145.1 Strongylocentrotus pallidus | reverse complement strand
CTGTTGGTGGCGCCGATCACAAAGACGTCGGCTGACTTGTGGAGTCCATCCAACTCAGCAAGCAGTTGAGAAACCACCCTGTAACCACACAAGATGCATAAAATGTTGATTAATTTAAAAGCTACTCTAGTTTCCATATATACTGCATTTTGTTTGACTATATATGTACTTGTTTACTAGTAGAAGTGTCGTAGTCAGGTTGTTTAAGGTCTTGACTTGAAATTCAAAAGTCGTGGTTCGATCCTCGAAACGGCACTTATGTCCTTTGGCAAGGCATTAATCTACATTTGCCACTCAATACCCAAGAAAGAAATGGAGACCTGGTAGGATGACGAAAGCATTTGAGTTAGTAATTGCCTATGCCCTCGTGGCGACCATATGGTAGGAATACTCCCCAGGGAGTGGAGATGGTGCACATTGTGAGTGAATTAATCCAATGACCAAGGTAATATCTGTAAAGTGCATAAAGACGGTATTTTGTATTAAGCGATATATTGTTATTATTATTATTGTATACAGCAACTGTAACTAAAATATTTATACTACTTCTTTACTGCAACTACTGACAATATTTCTATTTCAACAACAACAAAAAGTAAACAAACAAATTATGTAGATACTTCTAGTTGACTAATGTTTACCTGTCCATGACTCCCCCTGAGTCTCCACTCCGTCCCCTGTTGGGTGCTAGAGAGTCCAACTCATCAAAGAAGATGACACAGGGTGATGCACTCCGCGCTCGTATGAACACTGCATAAACAAACAATAATGTCCCATTCAATTAGTGAATTACCTCTTAGTGTTGAAGTTCAAGGGCTTGACAGTGATGGGAACATGGAACACATAGTACCCAAAATGTTGCGTCAGCACACATTAAATCTTGAATCTAACAGGATCTTGATGCTCAGAAAAGTTGATCCTTGCTCAGTGCTTGTATTCTTTGACAAGGTGTTTTGCCCACATTTGTGCCTCTCTTCCCATGTGTTCCAAGTGGGTTCCAGTGGGGTAACCAAATGCTGGATTACTAATAGTTGCAGGAGCATCGGGAAGAGCAGTACTTATACTCATCTTGCTACCTTGGTTTAATAAGACCACATACAAAAATAAAATCTTGAATCTTGACCCTATGAAAAAGGTTATGTAGAGCCCTGGGTGAGCAACAAAGGGTTGTCCAGTTAACCAAAAGAAAATTCAATGCCAAAATGAATCAATGCACATACGTTTCTCTGTAGACTAGATTGTCTGAAGAGGCTTCTCATTTGCTTTGAACAAGTAGTCTTGTGTAAGTGAATGTTTAAAATTGATTTGATTTCTTTCACATCTAATGAATGGCTCAGAGGTGGAACAGTGTTATTGTAACTGGTAGTGCCCTAGCTTGAAATTGAGTCATGGAACATGCTTTGGTATGGCATTAACTTCCCGTTACCAAGTACCTCAGAAAGGACTCAAAGCTGTAGGTCCACTGGGTGCTTGCCTTCAAACAATGCAATACATATACTTGTAGTTTATTTCATGGCTGATGCTCAATGGGTTAAACATGTTATCCAAGAGCATATCCCTTGTGGAGGGCATTAAGTTTCTAAATTAAATAGGGCATTTTAATACAAGCATTTAAATCAAAGTGCGGCTACCTCAATCATCCCCCATCGTATGGATGACAGGAGAGACGTGGTACAGCCAATTACCATTACGACTAGACATTCCTTATACACTGTGCTATTGTTTTGTGCAAAACAACAAACATTGTACATAATCGAATGAGCAATTCGGCTACTGTTGCATATAGAGGGAATTTCATTGCTGTTTTGTAAACACATAAAAAGTGTAATACATGGGAATGACCACCTACCTTCTCTCACATTCTCTTCACTTTGTCCAACATACATATTGATCAGCTCAGGCCCCTTCACACTATGAATATAGAGAAAATAAAACTGTTTTAAACTTTAAGGATACACTGATATTCATAAACACACCGTCCAGGGGCGCTCATGGCACTAGCTCAGCAACAGTTCTCTTTAATACACGAACAAGTAAAGTAAAAGTATTTTTGATAATAGAGTTATACTCTATTTTCTTTTGGGAGGGTGGGGTTAAAGATCACTTTGCCTTTTGCGAATAAAGAGAAACATAAATATGACTCAATAAAACTCATAATAAACATGGCATTCCTTTTTTTCCTTCTCTGTCTTCTTCATTCAGAGTTCAGCGACTGTCTATCTTTGACGATCACCTGCTTCTATGTATGTAAATGTGCTTTAAAAAATCATATAGAAATGGCTGCACAAGAAATGCAAAACCAAACTATAGATTTCTAAATGGGTCAAAGGTCATTGCAATTTCAACCATCTAATATCCAGTGAATTGCAAGTACATGTTGGCACTATGATGTTTATACAAGTGATATTTGGTTGCTTTTGTTGCATATGGAGGTGAAAAGCTCCCATACAATATGATTCTGAAACCCGATATTGATTTTCCAACAGTTCTTTTTCCATCTGCATATTTCATCTCTAATTGCGGAGAGAAACTGAGAATTTTCATCATTATAACAGAAATACAGCAAAAGCATATGAAATCTTGAACACTTTATTATAAAGACCAGCCTTGGAGGGAACTAAAGAGCTCAAAATACAAAACTCTGAAAAAACAGTGGTGATCATTCACATACATTCATTGAGTTTGTTGCCTATAATATTGTTGTTCAGCACGACTCATAACTAATACTTCATTTCAATGCAGTAGCCATAAAACAGATTAGACATCAAAACACTCATGTACAAGTTATACAAAACACGCCCTTTATCTCTTTCAAGGTCATGTCCCATATGCTCTGGCAACATTCACTCTGGGCTTTACCTCGTCAAAGATCCACATATAGGTTTGGGGTTGTACAAGTAACTAGGATTTAGGTTAGGTCTAGATTCCTGGTAAATGTTAAAGGAGAATGAAACCCTTCATTGCAACCTACATCATTATGTAGAGGACAATTAAACTTACATTTTCGAACAACAATCAGGTTTGTAGGATATATATATTCACTAAAGTTTTCAAAATATGAAGACAGTTATCGTCTGCTATAAGTTCAGAAGGGAGCTGCCATTATCACGTATTTGCGCTGTACTTCGCCGGTACCACAGCCTTTCCTTTACCAATTTGCCGAAGTTGACTATGGGAGGATATGCGTGCAATTCGCAAGGCTTACATACAGGGACCAAGCCCGAGCTATTCTCATTTCCTGAACCGTATACACCGGTCCGAATGCAGATAGCTGCTGACCATCCATAATAATTAATTGTGATACACCACGAGTACCAAATTATGATTTCTATTTTAGTTTTCGATGATTGAAACAGATCTGCGATAGTATGAGATCTACAAACACATTGAACCCTCACAAAGATCGGTAATAACGATTTCAAAAATGGAAAATATCAAAGACTAGACATACGCGTGCCTTCGTGCTCTGATCAAGCTCCCAGGTGTACGACCGAATCCCTCCCAACCAATTTGAAAATGTATGAATCGGCTCACATTAAATAGAGATATTTATTTTATTACTGTCGTAATATGACAAATATAATCTCTTTATAATTCGAATTAATATTTTCAATCAAAAAATAAAATATTATACTTTATGAGGATTCAATAAAATCTGCAATTATAGTTATAAGTATGATTGATATAGTTGGGCAATCATACGTCGATAGGGCATTTACGTCACGACATCGGTAAGATCTTGATGAAAGGACCTTTTATAATTTGATTTATCAAAAAATGATGAACAAGATCTGAGATTTTCATAGTGATTTCAAATGACTGATATTATATTTTTCAAATGCACAATTTTTTTTTTTGACTTTCATTCTCCTTTAAGATAAATACATGTATTATTGGGAGCAGAGTTGTAGTTGGAAAATCGGTTCAAGTAAGTAATGTTTAGTGAAGGAAACTGTCTGTGGAGCAATTGTCGCAGGAGCAAATGACACAGAACCCTCTCTCGACTATCATTCATACCTTAGGAAATTGAGAGAACATTCTGTAGCAACGGCTTTGGCTAGGAGCGTCTTCCCTGTTCCAGGTGGCCCATACAGCAAGACACCTTTATCAAAATTAAAACGGTCATTAAAAATATTCATCTTTAATAAACAGGTCTTCTTGTAAAGAAGAAAAGTTAATTGCCCATAATTTTGAAAGTTACCCTTGTTAATCCTGGCTTACTACATTAAGTCCCCTGATACATGAAAGGTCAAGAGTAAACCCCTACACACCATATAACACTGCTACTATTATGTAACAAAACATAAACACAATTCATTTTGTCATGAACTGAAAAAGAGAAAAATGTTCATAGTGGCAAGTAGTTCCATCTTCATTTAGTTATAGAATTATGGCGATTTATACAGGGCACAAGATCAGAGTTGACATTTTGCACTTAGATGGGGATGACACCAGGTCAAAGGTTATATGTAGGGTGGCATTCAAGAATACAGGCCAATACCTTTCAGATATAAATGTTTGTAGAGGTCAAAAGTATCTTTTTAACCTTTTTTTTAGGACCTATAGTACACTATCCCTGAATAAACTGTTGATCCTGAAAACATGAACAAACATTTTAATGGCTAAAACTTGATATATTTGGGAAATGAAAATCCCTCTTCCCTCTTCAAACCTCATGATGGCTACTTTGGGGTCTTGGTATCATCTAAGAACTCTAAGCTGCTGTAATAGTACACAAACAAATATCTGAGACACCTATCACATCATACGAGAAGAACACAAAGAGGATGTACATGTCTTCAACACGTTTCATTCCAATTTTATTTTCACTTCCAGGGCTCTGTTGCATAAAACTTACCATTGATGATAACTTTGCCATGGTAACAGGGCTCAACAGCCAATCAAAATCAAGGTTACCATGGTAGTTACCATTCATGGCAAATTTAACATCAATGGTAAGTTTTGTGCAACGGGCCCTGAATTAAAGATTGTCTAGAATACTCTGGATACAATTGGATTTGGGTAGAACACACATTTTTAATAGACTGCAGCCCACTTTATCTTGGAACTGGTATTCAGATGATTAAGAGCCTGTACTGACCTGATCTTCTGAGTCCTGCAGCAAACAGTTCAGGGTGTTGTAGAGGTAGCTGTATGGTGTCCAGGATCTCTGCCTTCACATCCGACAGACCACCCACATCCTCCCAACTCACACTCGGAATCTAAGAAGCCAATGGAAATTAAGTTTTTTTGTTTGTGATTGAATCAGTAAGGAATATATTAAACAGAGGGTCTAGACTTATACAGACTTATATGCCAGTAGTATACAAACATGTATCACATTAAGATATCAAATCTGAGCTGTGAATCCTTTCCTCTTTGTTCATATATCCGTACCAAAAGAGTTCTACGTTATGTTTGATGATGATTGAATTTACCTCACTGCTGAGAAAGCATATGTATGCTTGTTAGTAAACATCAAGGGAGAACAGACAGCTTGAAGTCTAATCAAAACCCTTTACATGTTTATAACTTTCAAGTTTCATGAGAAAAGATATTTCTTAGTCTCCAGATACATGGGTAGAAGGTTAAATATCTACTTTGGGGAATTCTAAACCACCAATGTAAATGTTTAATCATGATATGTGTAATACGATTCAGATCATTTCAACAGAAGAGAACAGGTGAGATAGTATTCACAAGTATTCACAAGATGTGATTTTGATTGGTAAAGCAAAAGAGCACCAGCTGACTAAAGTGGATTGCTGGCATGGCTAACTGATTTTAGGCCAGTGACTTCAGGAAATTCAGCAAACATCTTGGAAAAAGCCACTCCCGCCACCCATCCTCACCAATCGGCACTATAGTTATCCTTAGAACTATAAGCTAAGAAAGATAAGCCAACAGTCTTTTTCAAGTCTACACCAACAGTCATTTTCAGAACTACACACCCTCAAGAAAGATTACTGAGAGTCCTTTAAACATGTCGAAATGTAATTATTTTGTCTGTATTTATATATTTATATTTTTATTTTATGTACATGTATAGCACCTTTAAATGTCTGAAGGCAAATTTTATGTATTTTTTACATGACAATAAATTATCTTGAATCTTGAATCTTGAATCTTTTCAGGACTCTTCAGTTCAATCCTCCCTCTCTCTCACATGGTGCATCCGCAAGCCTACTGTATATCTTGGAAATGGTTAAACATCTGTGGGAAACCAAATTTGTGTGCTAGTACTACATGTAAGTCCTAGGAATAGGACCTTCAGCTGTTGGTACCCAGAAAATTTGTGACAAGCACATTTTTAGGAACGAGCAATTGTGCTCTATATACCCATGGGTAAGACATTCCAAATCAATTTCCCAGTAATTGAGATAACAATTTTAAGCTGTACAATGTCTGGACCTGTGCTTTCTAAGCTTCCCCAAAAATTAATTAAAATAATGAATCCTTGTCAAAAATGCAAACTTGATAATACAGGATTGGGGATATACCTTAGGAGCTCCAATACTGTCAGCATGAGCAGACTGGAGCTTGCTAAGGGCCACCTCAAAGTCACTCTGATGGATCTGTACCCCGGCACCACAGATGTCCTTCTCCTCCTGGATGGACAGCTTGCTTCCCACGGAGCAGGCAGCCACGATCCTGGACAGTGCTGCTCTGATGGTGTGCGCATGGAGCGCCGCAAGGTCACCCAGGACCATACCCTGAGGATGGGGAAAGTAAGAAGAGGGATGGTTAACTTTTTTTTGTTGGAGGTAAAAAGGTTTCTTCTTGAATCATTTATAGGGAGGAAGAAAGAGCAGAGCAGTTGTCCCAATCAGAGACAGTTATGCCCTGATATTGAGGGGGGGGGGGGCATTAGTGGATGCAAGGTCTTCTGGCATAGCATCATACCCTGAAGACCAGGAAAGTTTCAGATACAAAAATGCAAATACAAAGGCCCGAATTCACAAAGGAGGTTTACAGTTAACCAATGGTTTAAACATTCATTTACATTACCCATGGTTTAAAATTAGCGCAAAATAAGCGCAACACAGTCAAGAGGTCCAATATTAGACGCGCGCAAGGCAACGTACGCTTATTTTGCGCTAATTTTAAACCATGGATTATGTAAATGAAGGTTTAAACAATGGGTTAAATGTAAACCTCCTTTGTGAATTGGGCCAAATAGTTTCCTCTAGACTAGGGAGGGAGGAAAGTGATTTCCAACAGAGCAGCCATGATCCTGGGCAGTGTCACTCTGATGGTGTATGCATAAAGTGACAACTGATAAAAGAAATAGAGAGAAGATGTGAGTTCTGATTAGCAAGTCTAGAAACAAAATTGCCTCTCAGCCACACTGAAATTAGGTGACATTTTTTTAAATTTTTTTTTATTTAGGGGGGGGGGTTCCCATAGAGTCCACTGCCATGCAATGTACATCACATGAAAATGTAAATCTAACCTTACAATTGCCATTACTTCTTGGCCATCAAAGACAACAAAATTCATGGTGTAGACAAGGCCACTGACGAAATCTTAAACTTGTTGAACAAGATTTGATTTTTGGTATAACGCACATTTTTCATAGACCCTGGCCAAATTTATCTTGAGCTGTGTATTTAACAGACAGTCAGCAGAAAGAGGCTTGCACTATCTTTTACCATGATAATACTTACAGCTGTCCTCTTAGCAATGTGAGGGATCTCAACATCTGCAGCCAAGGATAACTTCTCACAAAGGGCTTGCAATATCTCACATCTTTCATGCTCGTTAGGAACCTAGTAAAGTGGATGGAAACAGGTGAGGAGAAGGGAGGTGGGAGAGAAGACAGCAAATGAGCGTGGAAAAGGGAAACACAGTAAAAGAGAAGAATAAACAAAGAGAGCACAGTGAGAGAGTGAGAGAGAGAGAGAGAAAGAGAGAGAAAAGAGAGAAAGAGAGAGAGAGAGAGACAGAGAGAGGGAGACGCAGAGAGAAGGAAAGTGGCATTGAGAGTTAAGATGAGAAAGAGATAGCCAAAGGAATGCAGGAAGAAACAATGACAAAGAAGGGGAAAGGAGAGAAGACATATTATACCTTTGATATACATTTACAACTTACATCAAATGATAACTAAAACAAGTCCTTCATATAAATAAAAATTGTTTCAGGAATCTGACAGTTTCTAAATACAAAGCTAATGTCATATCACACATTTTGTAAACTAGTAGTACCCATATGAAAAGAAGATTGTTATTATATCAAACCTCCTGAACACTGATTAAAGTGAATAAATGAAATGTCATGAAATGTCAGACATTTTCCATGCCCCACGGTGACATATCCATACCTCCATTTCTAAATGGTGTAAAAAGCAGCTCTGGATGTCAGCTGTCACACGCTTTGCTGAGGGTGCTGTTGCCACGACTACCATTGACCAATCAGGGTACGTTGAATGGAGACTGTTGATGGTCTCTTTCAGATATGCTGCTACTCGCATGTCTGATATATGAAATGAACAGAAGAGTGCAAACATGAATCATATGACAGGATACAGTTTATTGATTGATTTTGAATTTATTGCTTTGATATCTTATTTGTTTGCACAATAAAGAACATAGTTGAGGAAGTAATTTCAAAATAAATACAGGCAAGAACGCACAACTGCTTTGTGCCCAGCAGAAGTGCTCATATACATGTATGTGTGTGCAGACAGTGGATATACATTTCGAGTAAAATGCATGTCAAAGTTTTGACCAATCTTTGATTGCATTTACACATGAAATTTCATTCTGAACATTTTCCAAGTGATATTATCATTCATCACTCAGACATAAAGTTTAATAAATTTGACCCTTTTATATGTATATGTAATATATGTATATGTATCATCTTTATTCAGCGCAATACACATTTGAACCCAGGTCCATGACACAATGTAGTATACAATACACAACTGTGTCACTGGCAGGGTTTACAAGACATATACAACATGTACAATATAGGAAACATATAAAGCATATACAGAAAATAGCTAACAAAATAATGGAAAGAAAAAAACAAAGTTGAGATTCATTAACGGTAATAAGCAATCCGATTCTAATATATCTTTGGTGATCTTAAATACCAAAATTAATAGTATAAATGTAACCAGGAATAAGTGCATTATGCTTGATTTTGCAACATTATAATAGTTTCTCTAGCATATATTTTATAACCATGATTGTGATTTAATAATAGTTTGTTTTAAGAATGTGGGTCATGATTATTACATCACAATTTTGTGGCTAAATCGTCTTTCTACTTGGATATATATTCCATGTACAATACATACCATATCCTGAACCTTCTCGATCTCTGCCAATTGCATTTATGTTCCTCAGGAGAATGATGCATGGAACACTCATACCAGCTGGCAAACAAAACGAATTGAAATAGTAGCATCAGTATGTGTACCGATGGGAAAATATATAATTTATATCACAGGCATTTCTATTTTGTGTACTAAAGGCACTGCAGTTGGTGGGAAGAGGCATGAAAGTGGAAAAGCGAGAGAAAACAAAAGGGAAAAAAAGGAACATGGAGGAGAGGAAGATGCCAACAAGAAAAGACAATGATATTGTACACTTTCAACATTCTCCCTTTACTATAAAGCGATTACTACATGTATATGCTCTGGTTCCATATCATATTTTGTGCAAGTTGGTACATGGCACAACTCTACTTTATTCAATTAAAAAATTGCTTTACAAATTCTGCTATAACACTTTCAATTTGAACAATACACTAAACAAAAAAACAAAATAATGGTCCCTTTTTTAATGATACCTTTCAAAAATGCAATCCTGATTTTAGCCTCGGTAGCAGCAGAGGTGTCGGCAAGGAGATCGTAGCAGTTCACATTGATGCAGTGCAGGTTGAGCTGACGGCAGACAGCTTTCACCGAGGTCACTTTGCCACAACCAGCAGGGCCGGTCAAGAGAATGGAAGCAGGGAGCCTTTCACACTGGGCCCTAAAATGAAATATTAAACAAGAATGATGCAGGACTCCAAACATACCGGGATTAAAATAGTATTAAATGACAATCTAAAATTCAGAAAGACCCAGATATTTGTTAAAGTGGTCTCCACAGAGTTAAAATAGAACCCCCTTGCTTTAACGGAGTAGCCTATCTTTATAATAATCTTGGCATAAAAGTTACTGTAAAAGGAGAAGTTTAATCTGCCAACAGATTATTTTACCTTTAGTATCAGTGTTTGCAATTTGTCTTTAAAAAGTACAAAAAAATGTTCTACCGACTTAAAAATAGTTTCAAAATTGAGTTTCTGTGATATTTTTCAGTCAATTATTTTCATGTCAACCTATACAAATTCTTGATTCCTTATTATTTCCAAGTTAACCCTCTTTATGTAAGTTTTTATTGAGTTTGAAAACATATGCTAATGAATCGATATAAACGAAAATAGCGAACAAAATTTACAAACCTGCCAAAAAGAAAAGGAAGAATGAGTTGCTCCAGTTGAAATGGATATCTACTGATTCCTGCAGGTACAGGTGATGCCCACAAGGGATCTAACTTGTTGCTAAGGTAGACATCTGCTGTCACTGGAATAAAGCTTGGCTTTGGTCCTTCCTAGAAGCAAAAGAAAGGATGAAAGATAAAGCACTTCAAGAACAAGAACTGCATTTAATAGAAAAATCTGTATCTCTCCAGATGTAAAAGGTATCGTATTGTACATCATGTTTCACAATAAAAGAGAGGACATTGGCATTTATATAGTGATTACTTGCATGTTGATATGAAAAAAAAAGATTGAAGTCCTGTTATATTAAATCTAGACATCCCCCTTAAAAAAATATTAATATATTTTTTAAAACTCCATACACAACGTGAATTTGGTTTATTTAACCCTTTGAATAGTAGACTTAGCTTACTTTGGATCTCATCTACAGGCCTATACAAAATATCTGGAATTTAAAAAAGACCCTCCTGATTTGTGAAAATTGAACTGTAAAAACATAACTACCTGTAATGTAAAACAATGCTATAAAGAGGCTCGTCACTCTAAATGACTTTATACAATGATTTGTTCCCAACATTTGCTTTTTGTCACTCTTCCCCCTCCCCCTCACCTTAGCTTTGGAATGGTTTGATGAAGCTGAATATCTGTAAGTATTGGTAATTGCATTTTGTCGGGGG
>JARBES010040916.1:631-16921 GCA_030265145.1 Strongylocentrotus pallidus | reverse complement strand
ACAATTCTAACCTTCCCTTGAGCGTATAAAAACAACTATTTCTCTCAAAGCAGTCATTAATACTATAATATTACACAACTTTTGCATCAATATCACAAAAATCATTCACACAATGCCATAGATGGATCATTAGACTGAAATAAAATGCATCATATTTTACTTACAACTTTGGGCTGAGCTGATTTTCATTGATTTTATGGGAACAACTCCCAGAATGAAACACATCTCAAAAACGTGAAATAGGCTGGCACCCTTAAAAAGGAGCCCCCTGAAATCCGGCCAAAACAATATAGTGAAAGCGAAACTCTCGCTTCTGACGTCACAACTCGAGCCCGCTTATCTAAAGGCTATTCCTGTATTTTACAATGTTGATGTTTTTAATATTTTTTGCAGAATAGAATATGCAATAAATCCACAAGTAATATTGATACAGTTAAATTATGTATTAATCTTTTCACTTACACTGTAGTTAGCAAATAACGTCAATCCTTCTAAAGTTTGTCTCAAGAGTATTTCAGATCGATGACTTTTGAGAATTTGAATGATCAAGATGACACTGCACAATTTTATAACTATAACTGCAAAGTGCATACATGTCCATATACAAAAGTTACAAAATAAAAAGTCAATTTTTTTAGTATTGTTGATATTTATCATACCAAAGCGCATATTATAAGGAAGACCCGTCTCCACGGCAGCAGACAAAATATACGACATTGATTCATTCTTACTAAAACAACCTTGATTTATTGTTGTTCTTGTTGTTTAACTTAGTCAAGTCAGTCAGTTTATGAACATTTTTTGCTGAATACTATGGAAAAAAATAGTTTTTAATTCAAATTTCTGTATATACACTCACATAATATGAAAGGGAGAAGATAATGATTATGTAGATGACCCATCCCTGTCAAGTTTTTTGTTTTATATACCTGAAGGTTTTATACACTCATCAGAAGAGGAAGAAAGCCAAGGTTTGGCAAGATGGCGTCCTCAAGATCAACGACCAAGGAACCAAAGCTGATCTTATTGGAGCAGGAAACAAACGGTTGGATCAAGTTCATATCAAAGCAAACCAGGTAAGCACTAATTGCTCTCATCAAGTTGTTTGCATGGTTTAGTAACTCAAGAGTTAAATAAATTAAGCTAAATTAGATCATACTTCATTAACTTACATGTAGCTGGGGGGTGTTTCACAAAGATCCTAAGTTGAACTTATCTCTAAGTTGGACTTAACAATTATATAAGGAAAGCCATTAGCATCGTTGAAAGTATTTTGTAAAAGGTATTTTTAGAAGCATAAAATGTTGATTCAAATCATTCATATTTTCTATTATTAAGAAGATTTCATATTCTTGACGTTGAATTTTTGAAAAGTCTAAAATACTCTGTGCCAAATAATGAGTAATAGGGCAACATGCGATGTATGTTCTCCTTGTTTAACTCCTTGAACACAGCTTCAATATTAAGAAGCTCCTATATCTAACAGTTTCAGTTTACTATTTATTGCTCGTCAGCTTGTTGGTTTTCTTGACTTTTTGTTAACTTATATTTTTCCTTAATTCGTGCAGGCTGCCATTGGAGAAGAGCTAGAAAGTGAGAAATATTTGATCACCATTGAAGAGAATGTATCATCTGATAAACCAAACCTGGCAGCTGTTAATCCTGAAAAGGCCCCAGTAAACCAACCTGATCACAGACCTCCTACCCAGGCTCCAAGAAGACAGCCACTGAAGAGAAAAAGAACAGTAAATAATTGATAATTTTTGTCTATAAAAGCTAATTGAATGCCAACTAAAACCTGTACAGCAACAAATTTGCTTGTTAAATGAATATCATGAGTATCAAGTATTTTGTGCACAATTGTTGCCCCTCTGTACTTACTGATCTAATGTATGTGTTCTTTAACAGAAATGTTAAAAGTACACTTATTCTCTTGATTTGAACTATTAAAGTGGCAATTGTAGACAAGTGGCCATCATATCATTTATATAATTATTCTTTCAGTATGATAGTTTGAGGCACAAATATGAATCTCTTTCAGAGTCCCTGCCTTGAAAAGACTGATGGAGGAGGCAATCCCAAATTAACCAACTCACTTAGAACAAATACCAGTTGTAGCAAATACTGTTTTGCATTCAAATGTTATATACTGCTACTTTGTTTAGCAGGATATGTCGGTTAAAAAAACAAATACATAAGTGCCTCAATACAAATTATTTAAATAACCTGTTACAAATAATTGCATTTCAATAATCAGAATGCAAATAGCATATATTACATGTTGTTAGGTAGGGCAAGCCATAATGTTTTTCCTACCTAGCAACAAAGTATGCAATTTGAATTCTGACTAGTGAGATACATTTTTTTGTAACAGAATAATGAAATAATTTGTATCGAGGTGCTTTGCAAAGGCATATATATAAACTTGGTTACATTACAAAAATGGCCTATTCAGAAATTGCACATTCAAATGTTATTTAGAGTTATGAATGGTTTGAATAATAATGTATAATAACATTGGTCGATTGAATAACACTCATGTCCATGGTTAAGCGGGTGCTCTAGGGTGTAGCTTTATGGAGTGATTAGGCAACATTGTTGCATTGAGTACTGGGACTCATTTCACAAAACCTTTTTTCAATGACAAATGACAAAAATAAGTGACAAATCTGCTGATAACCAATCAGAAGCAAGGATTTCAGTAGCTTATAACAAAAACTGTCATTTGTCACTGATGACAAGTTTTGTGAAACACTCCCCTGGTCTTTATTTCTGATTACAAGTATGTCATTTATATTACTTGTATTAGTTGACTTTCTATCAACAATTTTATCTGTACTGTTTGCAGGGATTTGTACCTCCAAGGCAAGCCAACAAGCGACCGAGTCCTGAGAAAGAGAATCCTCCACAGACACAAGAAATCCAGCAATTGGCTACTCCATCAGGGTTCGGAAGCCCCAGGTCTTCACTCTTCAGTGCTCCATGTAGCAAGACGGAGGTATCTTCGCCACCGGGTCCAAATATCTTGAATATGTATGGAAGGAGCACGGTCAAGGCAGGTCAAAGCAATACACATTATGCAGCATCTGAACCACAACAACATACAATGAGAAACAATGCACGATATGATCCTCAACAGCTGAAGGATGACTTTCAACCGGAATCACAGGAATGGAATGAGGACTACAATGATGATAGGACTCTTCCAAGTCATCATGCAGCCACTAGTTTCTCATCACATCCTGGAAGTACGGACAGGACTGTCATGGGTGTAGATCCATGTGAACTTGAAGTCAGAAGTCAACCAGAAAACGATCTTGACATGAGAGGTACGTGGGATGATCGAGAAGGTGGAAGTGATCTCTCCAGGTCAGATGCACCTGTCAAGTCTTCCTTATCTACTGATCCTAGTTCCACAAATCAGGACCTATGGAGAACATCTTCTGAACAGGACCGTACCAGCTACAGGAAGCACACAGATCTTTCAGCTAGTTCAGTCGTGCCAGGCACTAGCCCGGATAGTGTGGAGACTTCGCTGTCAGAAGAAACCAAAGACCACACTGGGAATGCTCCAGGAGCTAAAAGAAGCACCTCTAGGATTCTTGCTTTGCTTGGTAAGGGGAAGAAACCCTTCCAGCCTCCCCTGAAGCAGAAGACTACACAAGATCAAGTTACAGACACATCAAATTCATCTACAGTTTCTATGAAGCATCCTAGTTCTCGGACCGTCCTGAGATCACAGGGATCACTACATGCCCCTCAGAGTAATTACCAAGCAAGTGTGATTTCTTCAGAACCAGTAAAGGTAGAGAATGTGTTTGATGAACCTCTGTCTCATGATACAGAATCACAGCCTTCTGACAGTCTTCCCATACATACTTCTAGAGAATTTAATGCAGGTTATATGGGAAGAACTGCAGCATTAATGAGAGCATCGCAACATCAGAGCATCCCCAGTGAGGATGATCTTGTGAGATTGAACGCCACTAGTAGTCAAGCAGCTGAAGGTGGTCAGAAGGAAGCAGCAGTCTCTGATGAGCCCAGGGTCTACCAGGAGAGTCAGGCACCGAGGCAAAACCAGCACATGAAACATTGTTTGAATAAAAGAACAGGTATGTTGAAGGGAACTTTGTCTCTGCATGCGGTATCCTCAGACATGTTTATGTTCTTGTAGTTTTCTTTTAGTCCATGTATGTAACACATTGATGGGCCACTTCCGTAGCAGATTTAGGTCTTGATGAGTAGTTTGGTTGAGAGTACTGTATGCATATTCTTAGTTGAATATACCATTTGCATTTATTTTTCAAATATGTCTTTGCACTATCTTCTTAGTACATCAGTTTAAATCTTATGATAATTAAAAAAAAAAACAATACATGGACATAGCAGTAAAATACAGTTAAATGTATAGTCAAAATTCTGTGTTTTGCTAACCTTACACATTCTGATGAAGACATTTCAAGCAAATATATCCACTGTAACAGGTACATTCCTCCCAAATTTTTCTTCTACTCTTAGGATTAGAGACAGACAAGATTACTAAAAGGTGCGCGGTAGACTTACAGTGTGAATTAAAGAACAAGGAATATAAGGAATGCAAGGGCATCAGGTGTACATGCAATATACCAAGTAGAGATCAGGAAGATGAGAAAGAACTATCTTTCAGTAGTGCAAGTTTAGAGTCAAATGCGAATGTAATGAATAGTACTAATACAATAGATGTAGAAGAGATTCAACGTTGCCCATCTGAGAAGGCAGCTGAACAGATTCAGGGCCAAGATGGGGATGAAAGAAGATCACAATCTCCTGCAATACCAGATGTTATTTATTCCCTTGAAGAATTGGTCTTGGCAACTAAAACTGACAGCAGTTCTGATCAATGTCAGGAAAAAGAAGAAATTGAAACAGTGCCAGATATTGATGATCAGGATATGAAATCAGAATCACCAGAAGAGTCTCCTCTTGAGATAGATACTGCTCTCAATGCACCAGATACCCCTCAGCATTCAGATAATAACAATGGTGTAGCCTTTAAAGAAGTTCACAAGACCATGAGGCACCCGTCCCTGGATCTGACCCAGAATGAGCAGGAAACCACACAAAACATGAAACATGGGAACTTGACTGGTGACTCCTCTGAAGAATCAAACTGTGATAGTATGGAGATATGTTTTCAGATTGACTTTGATCCTGATGATTTATCTCAGGACCAAAGCTGTGAAGAAGATGGGTCTCAGAATAAAGTGGATGTCTTCCAGAGGTCTCCCAGCATGGCAACACTATCTGATCAAGGTGAAAGTACAGACAAACCTGAAAGTGATAATGCACAGCATAATGATGATATGGACTCTAAATATGAACATACTGGTGTAAAGAGGACAACTGATGGACTCAAGGATACTACTGATGTGTTACAGAAATCCCCAAGCCTGTTATCAGTTTCTTATCTTCGTGAAGATGATTCACAGGACACAGTGCATCCTGTCGAATCTAATACCGATGTTACTTGTATTGATCCTAGCAATGATATTGCCAGCTATCAGAATATGTCTGAAGTTGACCAGAAGTCCCCAGGTCTAAAAGCAGTTTTTGATATTGGTGATGATGGAGACAAACCTGAGAGGGATGATGCAGCATACATTATACATCCTGCTAATTCCGATACTGAGGGTACATATACGGACTATGTTAATGACCGTGTTAGCTTTGACTCTGCAACTGATGTTGTCCAGAAATCCCCAGGCCCAAAACCAGAGACTGCTAAAGTTGAAGATAGAGACAATCTTGTGAGTGATGATACACATCATATTACACCTCCTGACATTAATTTTGATGTCGATGATGGAATGAATTTGAACTTGAGCTGTGAAGAAGATTGGTCAAAGAATAAAATGGATGTCTGCCAGCTACATGTATATCCAACCTCACAAAAACGTTCTGATGTGCATCATGTAGTTGAAACTGAAGTACAGTCTTTGGGAAAAGATTCTCATTGCTGTGAAGATCCTGGTGATATTGATACCGCTGATGCATCTCTCGTCTCAAGATGTGAAGAAAATGGGTTCAAGAATACACCTGCAGCTGATGTGTCCCAGAAATATCCAAACCTGAAAGCAGTTTCTGATCTTCATGTAGGTGATGAGAGAGACAAACATGTGAGAGAGTATGAACCGCAGCTCATGCATTCTGATGAAGTTAATATTGTGTCTTTGAATATGAACTGTGAAGAAGATAGTTCAGAGAATATATTTGATGTCTCACAGACATTCCTTGGTTTGGACGCAGGTGCTCATCCCATTATTGATGGAAAGAAATCTGTGAAGCAAGATATGCAGCTAGGTGAAGATCCTGTTGATGACTCTATGGACTTGAGTGATGAATATCATTGGTCCAATGATACAAATAATGTCTACCAGAGATCCCCTCATCTGAAGGCAGACACTGATCCTGTTAATGAAGGTAATTTGTTAAGGAACAATGCACAGAATATTAATCATCCTGTTAACCGCAATCTTCACAACTTCAGCTCGGAGCTGCTTGAAACATCTAAGAATCGGCAGAAGAAAGAACATGTCAGAAAGCTAGAGACAGCTGACCTTAAATTGTCCAATGGACCAATATCACACGAACTTGAATCAGTCATTCCTGATTGCAATAGTCAGCAGTCCACTGCAACTTCCATAGACACTTTAGACTTTTCACAGGATGCACAGAGAAACAAGGACACAACATTGAATTTTCAAGACATACAGAATGGCCACTTCTTCAAAGGCAGTAACGGTCATTCACCTATACCTTCTCAGGATATTGATGCTCTGGTTCCGGACATGGAATTGATAGATACACAGCATCTTCCTGCAAGCCCTTTTGGAGGATATGGCATAACTGGGGCTGGGCATCCACCTTCCAAGGAAGCTTCGAGGTTGTTTTATCCTACACTTATGTCAGGAGGTGAGCAATCAGTTCCAGAGATTTCTGATTCTAGGCAGCATGAAACAGCCACTAATCAAGTCCACATTGCAGAGAAGTCATATGGAGAGGCATCTTCAATGGGACAGTGTAGCACTTCCGCTCAGATAGTGGGACTACCAGGTCAAGCATCTGAATGGTTTGGAAAGGAAGTAAATCGAAATTGTGATAGTAATGCCACTTTGTCATGGTCTTCGGAACAAGATCACCAACAGTTCAGTACCGCCCATGATAAACCATATCTAGTTCAGACGCCAAATCTGGTTCCAGGAAATTTGATTCAGGACCAAAGCAGTTGTGACGTGGTCATCTATGACAATGTTCGGAACTCCAGTGAGTGCCATCAGATTCCAATCTCTGTGACCCCAAACCAAGCAGAGGAAAGCATACCTGTTTGTCAGATAAGAGAAGGATATGAATTGGATTCAAGATTCACATGGAATACTAGTCAAGACCAAAGAAGAATGCAACTTCAACTCGGATCACCAGCATCAATGTCTAGCCATGGATCTAAACAGGAGACATGGTCACCAGTCTTCAAATTGCCACCTCCAGAAGAGCTGCGTAGCTTGGCTACAATGCAACCAGGTGAGTGTTGATCATTACTAAATATGTTCATCTCCATCACACTTTTCCATCTTTAACTGGCTGAATTATTATTTTCCTGTTCTTGCTGTGGCTTCTGGTTCTTGTATTTAAATTTTCATATGCTATTCCATACTTTCTTTTGCAAAACAATACATTCAGAAACCTTGGGCATAAACACATTTATAAAAATTTCATAGCATAAAATGATATGTTCACAACTGACCAAACTCAAAATTGTTGCTTATCGCCAAGGTTTCTTTCTGTGAAAATAAAAGTTTTTCTAATGCAATTCACCCAATGTTCATGTTGCACAATTTTCTAGTTTTACAGGGTGCATCTTTGCAGTTTGTGATTAAGTTTTCACCAGAATTGAGCCTGTCGTCTTAAGATTTTAAATTCAAGATGAAAGTCATAAGTTTCATTATGTTCTTGCATGAAGCCAATTGGTTCAGGCTCTTTTTTTCTCCTTCTTGTTTGATATGCACTCCATTAAACACTGTTCAGTTCAAAGTTTGTAAAGGAGATTGATTTTCTATCACACACAGACCATTGCAACAATCCTGACGTGAGACTGCAAGATAATCATCCTTCCAGCCCTGCCTCTGCCGTGTTACCTCACCCTTCATACCTGAAGACTCCAGTGAGAAGAAATGCAACAAACAAATCAGACTTTGTGGTTTGTGAGGTAAGAATCAGCATACACTGCACATGCAGTAATTGAAAAGATAGGATATTACAAAATGTCCACGAAATGGCACTTTCATAGATATGGGATTAGCGGTCACAGTGTTTCCTGATCCTGAAAGGCTTGATGCCACAAATAATATGTATGTAGCTTTTGATTGCATTCTGATGAAAATTCATAATTCTTGCAGTTAGATAATTTGATACGTGTCTGTTTGGAATCAGAAGGGCTTTAACTCTTGTGTTATTTAAGTATATTATTCAGTGCTCTACTGGCCTCAAATAGGTGAATTCATATTCAATGCTTTAGAATACTCTTATTTAACTTTATGAATAACCATTGTATGATTATGGTTAGTATAAAGTTTAAGTGTACTCTAATTTTATTTTCATTTCTCCAGGACCAGAGTGATTCTTCGAAAGGGGGAATCTACTGGAAGCAGTTTGTGTCTAGTGGAAAAGTCAGAAGAAATCCCCATACTCCTACCCAGTCAATGTTCCTACCTAGACAAGATTGGGGTGACTTCCAAGAGATACTGCCTTCTGAGACTAGCAGAATACTGCCATATGGTACTCCTCTAGGGAGTAGTGCCAGGCTTACCCCACCATTTGACACCTCAGAGAGGATGCAACATAACACTCCTACCCAGGGGGAATTTCAATCGAGACACGACTGGAGTAAACCACTTCAGATACATCCTTCAGAAGCTTACAGAACCCAAGCATGTAGCACCCCTGCAAGTGGAATAATCAGGTCTACAGCACCATTTGGAAACCTGTTTTCACCTCCTCAAAGCTCATCCTTTAAACCTCTAGTGGAGAATTGCATAACCTCACCAACAACAATAGAGAGGCTGGGCCTTTTTTCCTCGCAAACCTGTATCAGCAACACAAGAGACAACCAAAGTTTGCCTGGTCTCTCAGATAGGGATTTCTTAGAGGTTGGACAGTCTTTTGCTGGCACAAACATGCAGAATTGGGATACAAGTGTACCCCACACTCATTCATCTGTAGCACTTCAATACGGTGGTTCTCAATCCAGACGAAATTCTCATCCCTTCGCCTCGGACGCAAGATTGCAAGATGTGTTCCATATGCCACATGCAATACAAAATAGACAACAACATCCAACTTTGCCAGACTGTCACTCACCATGTGATATCTTTGGAGTCAATGATAGTCAAAGTGGTTTGTCCAAAGGCAATCGAAGATGTAGGAGTCAACAGCTGTCACAATCCCAGAATGTTGAGATCCTCTGCGGTGTCAATAGACGAACTGATGTACATGTACCATCACTTGAGCAAGATGTCATGAGTTTACATGCAACAAGAGGCAGAGAGTTATGCAGGGACAATGTCTTTAAGGAAGAGAGATGCAATCAGAGTTCCTTGCATCAAAGAAAGTCCCAGTTTCATATGAGTCCTGGACTACAGTTTGATAACCAGCCATCTTATAATGAGTTGTCTTATGGTGCCAATGATAGATTACACGACCTCACCAATCGATTCCAAAGTGATGACCAACTCTCAAATTCTACAAGAAAAGGAGAAGTAAGAGCATGTGAAGTTGATCCTACAAGATATAAAGTAGAACAACGATCATACTATCAGGAGCCTGACGATCAGGATGCATATGATACCAGCAAGATCGATGAGAAGAAAGAACTGGACAAGTTAGGGTCACTATCCCATGCATCCTCAACCAGAAGATGCAGACAGTATCATGATGCCAACCATATGAATGTGACTGGTTATTCTGAATCAGCCATTGATCTGGAGAGGGCACGTAGTCCAGACTTGTTCACAACTCAGCAAGATGATTCAATCAGTGACTGCAACTCCCCTGGAAAAAGCTCCAAAGGCCACACACCTTTGCGAGAAAGCATGGGTTGTTTTCCGGGACCTCTCTCAATGGATCATTCGGTCAAGGAGAAGATTTCAGTGGACCAGGAACATTATTTAGATTTGGAACAGAGCACATCTACAAACCTGATTCAGACTTCCCTTTCTCGTGAAAGGGAGCTGACCTTCAATCACAGATCACTCGTCTCAAAGCCTACTGATAAACCAAGCACACCTTTACCAAAGATATTTCGCAGAGAGATGGTTGAGGAAAGTTCAGTGCAAGTGGTCACAAACACCCTTAGAAGTGATCCCTTACAGTGTGAGAACAGCCAGATATACACTGCTGAAACAATTGCATCATGCAAAATCCCTGATGATTTACAGACTCGGTCTGTTGATCATTTAGACCAAGTGGATATGTCTAATGTAGACCCAAGAGATCAAAAGTCAGAACTCATCTTGATTCTTGAATCAGATGATGAATGTCCATCACCTCCACACATACAGCAGAGTGAGTTCATACAAGATAGCAATCAAGCAGTTTATTCACACAGTGTCTCCTTGGATCGATGTACTTCTAGAGAAGCCAAGATTAGTGAATGTGAACAGGTTGATATGAACCAGCTCCATCAAAGAGAACTGGATGATTTTGATGACTTCTCACATATGACACCTAGAAGGGATCTACATGTACCTCGTAAACTCAAGGAAGTTGGCTCAAAGCAACATTATGGTACTCATAATGAGCAAGAACTGCCATTAGACTTGGACATGGTAGATGTAGGTGGAAAGCATGGACAGTCGACACAGGAGGTGCATGAAACAAGCAGTGAGGATTCCATCACTGATGATGTCCTCTGCAGTAGTTTCCTTAACAACCACGTTTTCTCACAAGAGCTAAAGAATGATGTATTACATAGAGTTCCCATGCTAGTAAACGATCGTTTACATTCTACAGGAAACAATGCACAACCTAGAAAGAACTATGAACTATTTAGAGTAGGGACATCACAACAGGGTTTAGCAGTAGGACAGATAGATTTACAAGGTACCTTATGTTAGTCTGTATTTTGAATGTCCACTTTGCTTTCTTAATAGTGGTAACATGTCTAATGAGTTTCCAAAGGCAGTGCTAATTGCATGAATGTGTTATGGTATTTTGTTTTTCTTTCTTTTGTAAATTTGTCTTCCATTTTTGTCTTCAGATTTAATTGATACACATCATTTGTTTATTTATTCCTTTGTTTTGCCATTATGTTGTTTCCAACTCTAATCTATTCATCATCTACTTTGAGAACACTCTATTTCTTACATCCACATTGATTCAGGACCAACAGGATGATTTAACTGATCATTTAAACCTCAAGTTCATATTACCATAGCGGTAAATATATCATGTTTTGTTGAACATTCCTCATTTTTTTCAGACAAATATTCATCAGTATCCACCCCAATTCCACCCAAATTATGTATAATTTCTATTGGAAGTTTGGAATGAGGATATTGATAAAAAATGTTCATCAAAATTGTGAATCCAACAATACCTATTTTCTTGATATGTATATAAATGTGAAGTGTCTTATATTTTCTTCGATTTATCTATTAAAGTCGGCAATACAAGAGGAAACACATCATCACTGCATCATCTACAGCATGCACACCAGAATAGAATGCAAAGTTCAGTTGGGTTGAGTGGTTCCCAGACACAGTCAGGAGATACAGGTATAAGAGGAGTACCTGGTAGAGAAAGGATGGAAGTGAAGAAGGGGTTCAGGACACCAGTCTCCATGTCAAATGTAA
Organism: Strongylocentrotus pallidus; assembly: GCA_030265145.1. Taxonomy (NCBI): domain Eukaryota; kingdom Metazoa; phylum Echinodermata; class Echinoidea; order Camarodonta; family Strongylocentrotidae; genus Strongylocentrotus; species Strongylocentrotus pallidus. The sequence goes on along the minus strand of JARBES010040916.1, from coordinate 5,036 downwards.
GTAACATGCTCAGCTTTGTTTGTTCATACATGCAGCACAACAATGAAAACACAGTCGTATGATTCAAGCTATTAAACAAGTTGGGATTCCTGTATGATAGCATATTTTATTACCTTCACAACTTTCAGATACAGTGGAACCTCTTTAAGTTGTAAAGAAAACTGTTAAAACAAAAATTTGTCATTACAAGATAATTTTGCTGGTCCTACATCCTTGCATTTTGTCATTAAAAAAAAAAAAAAATTTGGGAGGGGGGGGATTTCCTTTGTCCTGAGAAATTTGTAATAACAACTTTCTGCTGAATTGAAACTTTTATTTGCACTTTTATTTATACACATTGCTCAAATTTGTCGATAAATTTAACATTTTGTTATTTTGGGTGACTGCTTTTGTGAAGAAAATTTGTACAATACAATTGATGTGGCTCCCACATCAATTGTATTGAATACATTACAGTGGATATTATTCATTATTATATTGCAAATGATTATATGCTATACTTTGGTGTACATACTTGTTCGTGTGCATAACAGATTGGAATGCGTGGTGACCTCAACTTTCCAGCAGCTGACACGGTACATAGTGGATCAGTACGTCAGAGAGAGATCGTGATACCAGTCTCCTTTCCTAGTGTGTCAAGTTACAAGCAGATTATGACAGAGGCTGTCAAAGGTTGGTTTAACAATTCTTTGATAGCTTGATATTGAATTTACAGGATCTTATCAAGGGGATGACATGAGTGCATAGACAAGCTAAAATAATTGATTATACATGTGATTTATTTGAGTGTATTTAAACCTACAATACATCTTAAAGAAATTATATTTGAAGTTGATATTTTGTATTAAGAGTAATGGCATGGAACCCCAATCTGAGATAATAACTATTAGGTGAATGCTACCCTTAAAAAGTTTCCTTATGTTCTGGAACTTCTGGTAATGATCTGGTTTATTCTGTGTCATGCTGTAACACTGTCAAGGATCTTATTCAGGGACCCTAATACTGTAACTGGCACTTTTGATCTTTTTCTGTGGCATGTGAACATGCTCAATTCAATTCAATTAGGTTTTATTCAATCCTGTCAAAAAGTCCAAAGACTAAAAATGTGAGTTTACATCATACATACAATTAGATGAAAAAAAGCATTCAAAAACATAAATATATATATATACATGTATATGTATAGGAAAACATAGCAAATGGGAAAAACTTCTCGAAATAAATAAATGTTTACATCAAAACATCGAAGCAATAACAAACAAAAACTAAAAAAATACAAAATACAAAAAAACAAAAACAGTATATTGCAAGCATGTCAGATGAGTGTACTGAAAATAAAGTAATTCAAAATAGATTGAAGCTTTATGAGAAAAAAAATGAAGAAATTAAGGGCTTCTGTTTTGTAACTGAGAGAATAATTGTCATAGACAAATAAAATGTAACATGTCTTTCTCTCTTCCCTTGTAAACAGAGCATTTGAACATCCTCCTCCACGAGCTCTCCCACCGCTACCACTCCACCATGGAGAAAGCCGACATCACGTCATACACCAAGACCCATCACTCGGGAGACCCCGCCTCAGAGAGGACCGGTGGTGGAGGGGGGAATCCCGCATGCAAGCATGGCCAGCCAGCCAAGATGGTGTGTGTCAAGAAGGATGGTCCTAACAAAGGCAGGATGTTCTACACCTGCAACAATCAACGGGAGAATCAGTGCAAGGTTATAATAATGATATTTGATTATATAGCGCCGAACACTTAACTTTATCAGAAGTCTCCAAGCGCTCTACCATAATGCAGCATAATTACCCTGGCTTTAGCAGAGCAGCTGTCACGCGCTCTGCCCTACCAGGTCCCCATTTACTTCACCTGGGTGGAGTGCAGCACAATGTAGATGAATTTCTTGCTAAAGGAAGTTAACGTCCTGGAGTGGGCTTCGAACTCACGACCTTATGATTGAAAGACGAGAGTCAGAACCACTACACTATGACGCTTCCATGGTACATGTAGGTGTGGTTGTCAGACGGTTGTCGGTTAGTTGTTCGGTTTTTGGTGTGTGTTGTATTATCTGTTTCTAAGATACAATTTAACACTCTGACACAGCTGTGAAAGAGTTGAATTGTTTATAAGTTTTGGCTTTGTATGTTGTATAATGGGATCACCCCAACAGTTTAGATTGAACAAAATTAGTACAGTGAAACCTGTCTATAAAGACCACCCAAGGGAGACAAAAAGTGGTCTTTATAGGCAGGTGGTCACTAAAGCAGGTTTAACTGTATGTACAGTAGTAAGGGGAAAATCAATCTACATTTTAGATATGAATGCTAGAATTTCATTTGTATCATGATACAAATAGCCCTAAAGTCATATGTATCTTCACAATTAGGATTATTTTCAAAAGAAGGTCATAGCATTGTTGTCTCTCATGTTTTATTGCTTCCCAATGATAAGTAACTAAACCTCTCTAACCAGAACCAAGATCCCCCCCCCCCTCCTGCAGAACGCTGAAAGCATGGAGAAGTATCTTAGAACCAACAAGGCTCTACTGAGATAATAGACCGGTTAATCAACATATTCCCATTTATGGATGTTTCTTTCCTGGGGACCTCTTGATGAGGTATTGCATTAACATGTTATTAATGAATACTACATTACTTGGAATCTAATCTGCATACATTAATTGTTGCTATATCAGACAAGCCTTCAGATTGTCAACAACAACCTTTGATTAAAACTTAAGCATACAGTTTGAATGTGTGAGTAAACCCGCCAGTCTATTGACAAGTTTTCCGTTCTTTCATTGCAGTTCTTTGTATGGGCAGACCAGCATGCAGCACAGGCACCACAAACCTCAACCCAACAACCCTCACAGTCCAGGGCTAAGATCTCTCTCCACAATGCTGAAAGCATTGAACAGTTTGCCAGGACCAACCAGGTCCATCTCTACTGTGAATGCCAGTTGAGTCGTAGAGGCAGTTTGAATGAGGGACCCTTGGGTTCTGCACCGGTAAGTTCTCTTGTGGATCTTGTACCTCTTTATTGGTTTGTTCATATATGATGGGTAAACTGCAGCAAACGAATGCCAAGTGTGGTTGAGAAAAATTATCTGTGCATATACAAAGACCTCCACATAACATACTCACTTTAAGATCTGTGTGCCATAAGATACAGAAATGTCCTGGTTCACAATGCTTAGGTCATTATTTGTTTCTGCCTTTTTTTTTTTTTTTGGGGGGGGGGGGGGTTGTTTACCCCATCAAAAAGAAATGAGGCTCAAGGCTTTCAGGAATCATACAAATTCCTCAATTTTGAGGATCCTGATATGTCTTAACCCATGTGGGGTGGTTTTATTTGCATCTGCACTTCAACAAAAAATATGCCATGGAACATTGTTTTTCCAAGTTAAAAACAAACCATAATTAGAGTATCTCTCATGAAATCTTTAACGTACTACATGTTTGACAACTTGGTGGCATCGTAAGGGTTACCGTAATGGCCATGCTTTGTTTTTCTTTGCTTGTAGGCTTGGATTAAGAAGTACAGAGCACAGCGAGTGAACAACACCACCAAGAAGATGTACATCAAGTTGGACAGGAAAGAACATTCATCTACCTACGCCAAAGGTATGTGGCAGGCCATAATATTCAAATTTAACTTTTTAGTATTTAATTAAATTGCTTAAAATCAACTCACTTACTCACTTGTAACTCACTTGATCCAGGATTATTCAGTCTTTAGACTGTTGTTCCTATCCATGTTTCCTTTGGTTAGAAAATATATCGTTTGATGATAAGGTGTGGCAATCTCTCAACCATTAAGCTTATATTGTCATACCTCTGTATGCTTCTGTATCATTTACAATTGCAAATGTATAATGATCGTAATCTCCTAGTGTTTAGTACCGTGATGGTCATGATCATACTGTGTAAACTGTTGAACCATGCAGAAATAAATATATAGATAAATGTGTAACTGTTAAGGAACCATGATATGAACAGTTCTCTTGAATTGTCGTGATTCCAGATGACCTGTGGATCATCACTCAAGATTTGACCTTTGACCCATCGAGTTCCTTTGTTGCCAAGAGCATGTTCCATGGGCCATCCTCCACCAATGAGATTGAGATTGAACCTCTGACTGGATACTCACCCTCAAACTGGTCTACAGATGGTAAGAATTCTCCTCATGATATTCTTTTTTAGCATTTCACTAGGCCAATGCACACCTCATGACCTGAATAGAGAAGGAATCTTGTGGGCATCCCTGCATGCTTTAGCCTGCTGTAGATCCATTGCAAGTTTGTTTTTGTTTTTGAAAAAAAAATTATTCATTTATTTATTTTGTATTTATTTATTTTATTTATTTATTATTTATTTATTATTATTAGGTGGTCTGTCGATGACAGA
>JARBES010039641.1:0-11209 GCA_030265145.1 Strongylocentrotus pallidus | reverse complement strand
GCCGGTTGTAGCAACTACTCCGAAGATCAAGATTACATTAATCTTGATCTAAGGAGACACGAACGAACGAACGAACGAACGAACGAACCCCAAATTAAAACTGAAGAGTCCTATCTTTTGGATGCCAATATTAAAGATCAGTCCCTAGAACTACATTATCATATTTGATTGGGAAACATCTCTGTAAAACTTAAATACTTGCACACATATAACACACAACGAGACAGAAAGAGAGAGAGAGAGGGAAGGGATAAAAGCTAGGAGAGCAATAATACATATAACATTCATACTGTAAAAATTCCCTAGTCAACGTTAAAACAATGCCCTCAAGTGGTCCAGACATATCAAATATCCAAGTTCCTCTAGAATGTATTGCACAATGAAAACAAAAATATTGACTCATGATATGTTTTACTTCCATTTATACAAACCTGAATAATACAGAATCCTGTTACGGCTTAATCATGTTTGCCCGAGGTAAAGTTCAAAATGTTAAGTAGCAACACGGGAGTACATTTGCAGCACATCAATTGCTGAGGGCTGAAAGGGCATTTACTTGTCTCCCTTCTAAATAAAAAGTAAATTGTTGCCTGGCAGGCAGAAGGGCATAAGCTTGAATTTCAGGTCAAAATAAAGCGTTAAGCAGAAAGGCGTTAGCACTAAATCGCCTCAAACTTTTATAAAACTTAATTATTTCCAACAAAAATTGTGGCCGTGTTCTACTATAATAATATTATTATTTTAAGTTTTAAACCAAATTTTGGGACGGAAAGCAGTTTAAATATAAAACAAATCTTTAAATGCAAATAATTCAAAAAGTAGTTTTCGAGTCGCTAACGCCCTTCTGCCAGCCGGCCGACGAAATGTCCCTTTTGCTCTAGGCAGACAGTACCATCCACTGGGAACCCGTAGAGAATTGCCTGAACCTGGCAACTCAAATAAAAACATATTGATCTAAAACAAGAATGACGTACATCCGATCGTGGCCATGAGCATCCTTCTAGATCGGCTTTACCAATCCTCAAAGCTTGGACTTGGTATCATTGGTGTCGTGTGGTGGAGTACTTGTGGCCACACTGGTAGAGGAGAATACGCTCTGATCCTGTTTAAGATTCTGTCCATGTTGGCCGATCCTCAAAGCTTGGACTCGGTATCATTGGTATCATGTGGTGGAGTGCTTGTGGCCACACTGGTACAGGGGAATACACTCCGAGCCTGCTTAAGATTCTGTCTATGTTGGCCGATCCTCAAAGCTTGGACTTGGCATTGTTGGTGTCATGTGGTGGAGGTCTGAAGAGTACTTATGGCCACCTAGGTAAGGGGGAATACGCTTTGAGCCTGTTTAAGATTCTGTCTATGTTGGACAATCCTCAAAGCTTTGACTTGGCATTGTTGGTGTCATGTGGTGGAGGTCTGAAGAGTACTTGTGGCCACACTGGTACAGGAGAATACGCTCTGAGCCTGTTTAAGATTCTTTCCATGTTGGCCGATCCTCAAAGCTTGGACTTGGCATTGTTGGTGTTGTGTGGTGGAGGTCTAGGGAAGAGTGGAAGGCCACTCTTGAACAGGGCTATATCCATGATGCCTTGAGGCTGTGAATGAAGCAATCATCAGAAAATTGTGTCAGTATATTTTTGTTTTTTAATAATTTTCATCATTTACTCATTATCTTACATTTACTCTTCATACTACACATGCTCTTTTTAAAGGAAACTTACAGAAAAGATTAATAATATGATATATCATGTTAATGTTTGCAGGCTGTCTCCTTGGATATCAATATTGTTATGTAACTTTATGCTGATTTAACACAAAAAACATTAACAAATATTTGATTATCAAGATATTTATGATTGGAACTCGAAATTTAAAAAAACATTTTCCCAACGGTTTTTATAACACTACAGTCTTTTTGAGAAAATGAGTATGGTAAAACCGGTCACTCAAAGATTTTAAATTTTTTAAGGCACTTCATGATCATTTTAAAGCACAATTTTTTGAGGGCTTCAATATTACACCTTATCACGTAGGTGATAACACGTAGGGCCATGCATCTCATATTTGTAAAACTGAAACATTGTTAAACAACGCCTTTAAATTTCTATTCACAATTCATAATGAGGTTCAAATGCATCTAACACTCCTAGTTCATACCTCTGGAAGGACTGGAGCCTCACACAGGTCCAACTTGTCTTTAGTAGCAGCATCCGGCTGGTCCTGACCCACAGCTGGGATCTGATCCACCACCCCCTCGGGAGCCGGGGGATAGACGTAGACGGCCAGCTTGTGCCTCCTGGGGGCAGCAACCATCAGGAGGTTACGGTAGAAGGTCAAGAGGTCATTCTTGGTGATGGTCTTCAAGAAGGAAACCTCAAGGTCAACTGAAATTTGAAGAAAGCAAAACAACCAAAGAAATCAATGAGAATGCTTCATTGGAAAAACGTCAGTTCCACAATGGTATCTAGAAGCATCAATAATCCATAACTTTTAAAGCAATATTAACTCTTTAAGACTTGTTAGTTCTTTTTTCAAGGGCACTGCGTGAAGTATAGTACCGAATAATCATTGTTTTTGTTTTTTAAAAGGAAAATCATCTCAAATAAAAGCATACCTGTATTTGATGAGTAATTTACAAAGTTTATTTGCATTAAACATTGCCTATAAGATCTAACAAAGTCTAATGTTTATAATCACAGTCTGAGGATGAACAGATAAATGAAATTTTAGAAATCACCAATGGTCACTTTTGAACATTTTAAACAGTTCATGACAGTGTTGTATGACCTAATGGCACATTCTTTTCATGTAGACAGGGGAACATTTGTTTAAAGGAGAAACACCATTTAAAGTCCGCCTCTATTAATAATAATAATTATATTCCGCTTTTAAATAGCGCTTAATACATCTACGATGTCTCTAAACGCTTTACAGATATACTTTTACTATTACCTTGAGAATAATTATTCTAACATGTAGAATTTCATTGAGCATATGATTTGGGAATTTAATATTAAATAATATAGCATGAATAAAAAGAAAAGTCTTTAATCTAACTAACCTCTATCAAAGTTGTATTGTTTGCTTGTGATTTCTGTCCAGTATCTTGCTGCTTCTTCTCTCAGTTGTTTGGGTTTCTCGGATCTCTTCATTGCTAATGCTGTCACATGCTTCTGATAATCTTCCTCTGTCATCTCGTCTAAGTAAGACTGGTAAAAAGCAAAAAAATACAGAAAACTTTGAGAAATCATGTCTTTTGAAGTATTCATTTGAAAAAATGTCACATGGCTCTGAAAATCTTCCTCTGTCATCTTGTTTAAATATGACTGGAAAAGAAAAATCACTGAAAACTTTGAGAAATCATGTCTTTTTGAAGTATTCATTTGAAAAAAGAAAGACAAAAATGAAATAAGTAAAGCCCAAAGTATTTGATTATTTTGTGTCCATTTGAGTTGTACAGTCAAACCTGTCTATAGCGACCGCCCAATGGAAACACAAAAAGTGGTCTTTAAAGGCAGGTGGTCTTTGTAGACAGGTTCCTTCAGTAAATATTTCAATGAGAAACCATTTTCAAGGGAATCAAAAAATGTGGTCTTTGAAGACAGATGGTCACTAAAGCAGGTTTTGACTTTATTAACATAATACAGCTGTTCTTCCATGGGTTCTAAATGATGCCAGTGCTCTTCACAATATATTAGTTTTGGCAATGGCATGAGGAAAGCTGAGGTGATCAAATAATGGCATTTCCTAGACAAGCTGTACTGTAACATGCAATTAGCCGACTGTAAGAAAATTAAAACGTCACCTTCCAGCGATCAATAAGTAGGGCCCACACAAAGAGCAGTGTTAATACTGATATGGCTACCCTCACTATGAATATGAGGGACAAAGAAAGAGGACAAAATATAAAGTTCCTCATTCTACGCTCAACAATTGCTGTGATAGATAAAGGAGAACATTCCTTCACTGCTATTATGTAAAAATTTGAAGAACAGGTGAATGTGCATGTGACACCTGTTCTACACATTTTTACATAATAGCAGTGAAGGGATGTTCCTTTGTCTACCACAGCAATTGTTGAGGGTAGAATGAGGAACTGTATATTTTGTCTACCACAGCAATTGTTGAGGGTAGAATGAGGAACTGTATATTTTGTCCTCTTTCTTTGTGAGTGGAATTGATCTCGGGGAGAATGAATTACTTAATAGAATCTGGGACAGAAAGTTGTGGCATTCCATGGTCGCCAACGTCTCAGGACAAGGCACATAAAGAAGAAGAAGTAGAGGAACTCACCTCCATGCTAGCGAGGAACGCTTCTATTCTCTGGTCTAGATAGGATGGCGCTCTCTCTGACTGAATGATGAATCTAAGACCCTGCACGCCGTTAGAACGCCTCACACCACTGAATACGAGATAACCTGTGGAAGGTAAATAGGAAATATCTCATGTAAGAAAAGATTTCTGATTGAAAAATAAATGAGATTTAATTGCCATGAATTCTGATACATGTAGAGAAATTACTTCCATTAATAATAATAATAATAATAGTGGAGAAGTGTATAGCGCTCATGTCCGTCAGATTTGATAATGCTGGCACTCCACAATTACTGTTAGATGTATTAAAGATACAAATTGTCTCCATCTTTTTCATTGTTCTTATGCTTATATTTGACATTGTTGCAGAATAATGTCCCTTGTTCAATTTAAAAATTTGATATATTTAATTATCTAAAAAAAGAATCCAATTTGAATACTACTTCATTCTTTCAAGCAAATGTTGCATATTCAACACCTAATACAGAAAAAAATTAATTATAAAATATAAGTGATACAGTAATCTTTTAGCAAGTGCCGCAATTTTAAAAATTTGAATAGAGGTTTTGATTCCTATTTCCCAATCAATTATCAAATTTCAATGATAAAGATGCACTCACAAATACGTCAATATCAACCCACTTCATTCTAGTGATTTTTGTTACAGAGCTTGAGTTTTGGAGCATAAAAGCTAAAAATATTGGTAAAACAAATTTATCACATTGATATTCTTACTTCTACCATACCTAATTGTTCTTTTGTTCTAAGCATGTTGAAGCATGGCTCGCTGACAATTTGACAGAAGAGTTCCAGCATCATGTTACTCTTTGTCTCCTGGACGGCTGTCTGATAGTAGATCTCAATACCTGAGTTACTGTGTACCTCGTTGTTACGATGGTATGTGTAGTAGCAACCTGGATACAAGGAATGAAGAAATTCAAGAAAGTACATTTGTGGTAATTCCCTAAAAAGCTGTTTTTATCTATCTACAAGTTTTACAAGTCTAGCAAGCCTTCTTTATTTAAGGGTATGAGGTTGAGTTAAAATCTGGGGACAGACTTGCAGGATTATGAATAGAGAACTTGATTGCATTTTCTATCATCAAGATCTTCATCTTCACCAATGTAATCACTATCATCATCTCCACCGCCACGACCACCATCATGACGGTCACGACCACCACCATCATCATCATCATCACCACAACCATAACCATCATCATCATCACCACCACCACCCAACTATTATCATCAACACTATCATCCCGATCCTGTTCATCATGATTACCTTCATCATCTTCATTATCATCATCTTCAACATCATCATCATCATCTTAATTATCATCATCATAATAACCACCACCATCATATCCATCATCATCATCACCATCATCAGCACCATCATCATAATCCCTTCCCCATTTGTATAACAGGTACAAGTAGGAGGTCTGAAACGCGTAGACTATCCATGACGGAACTATTACACAAACTCAATGGGAGATAGCACGTACAAGTAGAAACCATAATGGCAGATTTTTCATCTTAAATCAGAATTTTGACCACGTTCCCATCTTCTGATCAATCATCATCACCATCATCATCGTCTCAATAAACACAATGGCCCGAATTCACAAAGGAGGTTTACATTTAACCCATGGTTTAAAATTAGCGCAAAATAAGAATTATAACACAAACTCAATGGGAGATAGCATGTACAAGTAGAAACCATAATGGCAGATTATGCAGTCTTCATCTTAAATAATAATTTTGACCACGTTCCCATCTTCTGATCAAACACCATCACCATCATCATCGTCTCAATAAATAAGCAATGCATCAATGGGGAATTCCCCCTTATCTCACCATCTGGTAGCTGAATCTCTCTCTGCCTCTTGAGCTGACTGGGAAGGAGTGGTTTACTCCTGGAGTTGGTCTTTAGGATGTTCTCCAGGGTCTCCATGGTAGTGGAAGCCCGCTCCTGCGCTAGGTTACCATGGAAGAGACCCTCCATGTGGAGATTGGACAGGAGCAGAGGGATGAAGCTCTGTAACCTCTCTAAGGTTACCTCTGCAGACAGAAAAGAAAAAAATTACAGAGATACCAACCTTCGTAAACAAATAGTACACTTGGAAGGAAATATCACAACATAAGTTTTAACCACAAACAAATGAGAATTTTCCAGGAAATATCTCTCATCTAAAAATACTATTCCTATCCCCTCTCCTTTCTGTTCTTAACTTTGTGCTAATTCTAAAAGATTATAGCTATAACCAAATACGTATTCAAAGTGTTTTAGATACTTCAATATCACTTCAAGCAATGTCAAACAGATTTATGCACAATAAAATCACACTCACTTTTGGTCCAAAAAAAGAAAGAAAAGAAGCTTCTAAAGCACATTTAAAGAAGTACCAGGTTAAATGTTTTTTTGTTTTTTTCCAGAATATTTAAGGATGGCTGGTCCGTGTACCCATGTTATAAAGCAAGCTTACCATTCATACACAGGCCTGTTCAGCTCCTAGCATCGAGGTATAGTACACTGCATGGCTATGAGGTTGCTCTGCATTTTTCCCCCTCACAATGTAGTATTACTACCAGAACTCAATATTATGAAAGTCTAATTGTATTTTAAGCAAGCTTACCATCCATACACTGGGCCAGGTCTAGTTTGGTCCAGGCCTGTTCAGCTACTAGCACTGAAGTGTAGTAGACGGCATGTCTGTGAGGCTGCTCAGCGTGAAAGTTGGACAACATTCTTGAATACTGTAAAAGAAATCAAAACATAGCATTAATTTTTTGCTGCTTTCATGTAAATATTATTTTTTTCAAAAACATCTTATTTCTTTCATCAATTAACGATTTTGATTACAGCATAATGGTCAATTCACAACAAAATTACACTCAGCAAGTTTTATATACCTTTTAATAGACAGATATCCTTCTACATTCAAAGTTATCACAGATTGTGACAAGGAGAAATATACGCCCCCCCCAAAAAAAAACATAAAACAATATTCATAGATGTATTTAATGTCAGGTTTTTGTATGTAAGCATTGATTTTCACAAGCTGGTACCATAGTAGCATTGTAACCATATACATAAATGTAGGGAAAATTTCCTTGTTCTTTAATATCTTGAATGTGATGAACTTACAAAGCATATTCTTGCAGTTGATTGTATCATTCATTTATTTCCCTTTGTATGTGTGAAGACCTGCAAAAGGAGAATACCTCTTATGATTTCAAACTACATCAATACTCACCGTTTCTTTGATGACGTCAAACCTGTTTTCGTCAATTACGAAGTTGGTCATCTTCTCGAAGATTCTCTGTAGTAAGAGGGCCATCTTGTCACTGTAGCCCCCAACACCAACCTAATCAAATCATAGAGAGACAAGATTAAAGATCAATTACAAAGTTGGTCATCTTCTCAAAGACATGATGTAAGGATATATGTATTTAAAAACCTGTGACGCTGCAATGAGCAAATACATCTATTTATTATATGTACACAGACACACACACAATTACACATTATTTTATCAGTTAAGAAACTCCAGCACAGAAGTGTTGTGGGTCGAATCCCTGCTGCAGGACTAATTTCCTTTGGCAAAACATGTATCTGCATTTTCCACGCTCCACCCAGATGTAGTAAGTAGGTACCTTGTAGGATTTATTCCTTGAAAGTACTGAGTGCTACAGTTGCCAGAGCTTAAGCTTGAACAGTAATATCCAAAGTCCTTTGGAGGCGCATAGAGACGTTGTATCATTATGAAATATGCATTATAAAAGAACGACACTTATCAAGTGCCATAAAATATTTCAACTCACCTCCAGGCCGTAGATGGTGCTGTCGATGGAGTAACTGACGCCAGCAATCTCTGCTGCGTATGCGTACTCGTTGAGGGCATCCCGTAACAAGGTGCAGAAGATGGAGGTCAGGTTACAGTGTAGGGGGTCAATGTAAGCAAGAGGGCTGTAAGGAAAAGTAGACATGATGAAGCAATTTCTTTCACGATAATTTTTTTTTAACTGAACTTCGTTCTCCAACAATTGTTTTTTAAATTTACAATAAGAAATCTTCAATCGAACAAATTCAAAGGAGGGAGATATATATATATACATGTTAATAATTTATTTTTATTTTTATTTTTTTTTTGGGGGGGGGAGGGGGAGTTGTTTTTTTGTTTGTTTAGGGGAAAATAAATATCTGGTAAAAACATGTTATTGCTTTAGTATATGTGTTAATGAAAGGGTGAAAGAGTCGCAAAGATATCATTTTATGTTTGACCTTGAGAAAATGTATATTTTCCTTATATTAAACACTGAAAGAAGTAACAAACATTTGAAACCATTCACAAATTCCAGATTTGGGATCAATGATGGCCTTTTAAAATTTATGAATTTATAAAAGGCATCAAAGGATTCAAAATTTAGTAACATGTCACTCTTTTTACATACATGTAAACTTCTTGACAGGACGTTGTTCTTTATCCCAACAAAGGATTGTAAACTGAAATTCTTCATAAACGCAACACACTATTAAAGACATACTCTTACCTTGATATCTCCAGCAACATGCAGGCCTTGGGTAGGAGGAAAGTGTCGTCTTGTTTGAACCAGAGCTTACTAACAGGTGTTTCTCGGACCATGGTGGGCGTGGCTGCACCCTCCTTCTCCCTGGGGGCCACCTCAAAGTTTGTAGGGATAAACTCATTCCTGAGGGGGAGGCTGAATTTCTCGTTCAGGCCCGCTTCACTCCATGTCTGACGTTTGAAAAATATTGAAAAGGAGAAAACGTGGAGAGTGATGAACATGTACTGTAAGAATTAACAAGAATGAACAAAGATTTGAGTAGAGAATGAAGTAACAATGAACTAATTATTGGGCAGGAGGCTGAAGGTGTCATTCAGGCCTGCCTCATTCCATGTCTGAAGTTTGATAAAGATTTAAAAGCAAATAACATGGAGTAGAATGTAAGAATGAATTACTTGCAAACGTTTGTCTGTATTAACTGCAGGTAATAAAGCACAGTAGCATTCTTGTGAGCTGAAAGGTACCAATCAATACTTTTTAACTAAAAATGAAAGGGGTGAACTTCAAATAAATGTACCTTAAACTGCTTGAAAAAGCATGTTGAAAAGTTTGATTGAAATTGATTAATGTTTAGCAAAATGATTAATGTTTAGCAAAATGATTAATGTTTAGCAAACTGATTAATTTTTTAGCAAAATGATATATATCGCTTAGCAAAAGAGAACATTTGCTTCCTATTTATCTTACCAAATGACAGACCATTTCTCACATTTTATAAAAGAATATTTCATAACTTTAATTCTATTGGTCATCTTCATAGTTTTTTATATTTGTCCAAAAGGTCATAGGTAGTTTATCTCGGCTGATCTACCATTCTATCTGTTCCACAAGGCTAAGATTAATCTGAACTTGTAATATATGAATAATTTCATATTCTGCTGTGCAATTTGCAAAATTGTAAGAAAAAAACCTCTGTAAATTAAATAACCAAATGACTAATTGCATTGCATGATTCAATTGAATTGACAATAATTAATTGATATGAATAAATGAGTAATGTTCACCTTGATCATACTTGGTTCTATACTCCTAATGCTGTACTCGGTGCCATACCATTTCTCTACCTGCTCCGTCTTACCCTCAAAGGATTTGGAGACTACCGCTACTCTGGAATACCAAGATGGAAAGTAAATTATAAACCATTATTCCACATCATCAACACCACAAGCTCAATGATACAAAATATATAACACAATATTTAGATGCAGCATGTGAGGGGTGCATATGATGTGGGTTATTACATGTTCCATGGCCAATTCTTTCTACTGAGTTCCTAACTTTAACTCTATACCAAACAAAATAACTCTAGCCCTAGCTATAACTATACACCTACCCTATATCCAAAATACAGCCTAAACTGTAACCCGATATCTTTGACAAAGTAAAGCCCAGAATAATTGTTGCTTGATCAAATGTAAAATCACTATGAACCAACATGATGTGCTATTAAGGGATATTTTGTGTGCATGGAGTTACCAACAGGAAGCTTTGACCAATGCCATTTCATTAGGTGGTCTCTCCTGACCCATATGCAGTCAATGTGCTCCAGGTAGGAGGAATGTCTTCAATACTACAAGTGATGTGCATAGGGCAGTCAGGCTAAAACAATATCCACAACAAGACCACTTACACCAGGTCATTACTGCAATGACTGTATGATCCTTGATTTCATTGCAGACTTGTACAATAATAATAATATTCTGCTTTTAAATAACGTTTAATACATCAACAATGTCTCTAAGGGCTTCACAGATATATTACCACCCCGGTCATCGGATTCAGGCTTGCCCACCCACAGTGTATGCACATTCTCCACTCCCTGGGGAGCAATCAAGCTAGGCGCCATGTCACAGACGCTCACAATGCTGAGCAAACTACATTAACTATCGCATCCTACCGGGTACCCTTTTAACACTTAGGTGGAGAGTGGACGTTAAGTGTCTGGCTGGGATTTGAGCCCCGTACCTTGTAATCCGCAGTCAGGTGACTTATCCACTAGACCACAACACCTCTACATCAAACCTCTGTATCATACAGATCTTACCTGACATTTTCTGGAGTGAGTCTTTCTAAGATCTGAGTAATCACATCTGGTTTGAACTCTGGCATCAGATAGGGAGCACTCAACACCTCATCCATAGGGTAGTCCTGTGACATTTAAACATACATTTTATATCATTAGTACATGTAAGCTTTTTAAAGGATAGGATAGGTGTGACTATTCCTTTAAAGATACTATGTCCCTTTTCCAGCCAACATCGAATTCTGTAGAACTTTGCAGGAATTATCAATATATTTCATGT
>JARBES010039314.1:462-11221 GCA_030265145.1 Strongylocentrotus pallidus | reverse complement strand
TTTTATCATAAGCATGGCCATGGTAGACAAGTAAAACAAGAAAGAGGGTACCAAAATTAGATCTTCGAGATAAGTATAACTAAAATATTGCCATCGAGAAAGTATGCTGATGGTTATCATAAACGATATATTAGTACCATAATAATCAATTTGGCTGTTTAGAAGTTATGATAGATCTATTTCCTTGTTCAAATATAAAAATAATTATCATGGCGCATTGCCATATCCTCAATTTCCATTGCTATATGCACTATATCAATCATTTTGAGGCTCGATTTAAAAATCCAAATTGATGAATGAACATGATGTGCTATATAGTTTATTGTGCTAAAGCATATTTTCATTCGTACCTGTCATAAAATACTAAGCGTTTAGATTGCACGTGACTGTGTGTCCCCCCAACTCAGGCCTGTGCCTCGATTTTAAATCCTTCAGGTAGGGGCGACCATCAAGGCAAATCACGAAACAATCACAAGGTGGATTGACATCAGTTTAGTAGTATTCATAATTATCATTATAGGTTTTAGTCTTTTCACGTACGTGAGACGCATGAAATAGTAAGTGTTCCCATATTAAACGGTAACTCATTTAAGATTCAAGGACGAAAAAGGATATGTAATTGATTGATCAATGTCTAATTGATGGTGATTTCAGCAATTAAAGAAACATTCATAATAGTTATTATTATTCCTTCTATTTCATGCTCTATAGACCTAACATGAATTTCTAAATTTCGAAAGAATGAGCAATTAACAATATTTCATTGCTCAACCTTAAGTAGGTCAATTATGTCCAACATACATGCAAAGGTCAATGATTTTTCCCAAAGACTACGATATAGTGCAGTTGGAAGAGGTCAATACCTATTGCAAGCTTGTGAGCTGGTACTTGCTACTTCCTTCGAGAGAATTAATCACTAACAACTTCAGGACTGGTTAAATAAACCCCTTTTCAGCACCTGCGAAAAGAAGCTCTATCTGCAGGGGTAAAATGTGATTTGACATGAGCCCCAGAGATGATGAAATTAGGAGGTTGTGGTTACACCGAGTCGAAAAGAATAATCCTGAAGCAAACTGCACAACTGCAGGTTTGGATTTTCCCAGGAATCATGAAACTATCAATATAGTTTGGAAATGACTTATCATGATTCATCAATTTGGCTCACTGTGGTGATTTTTCGACAACATTTGAAATTCACTTTTTGGCTTCAGCAATACGGAAAGCTGATTTGATTATACATTTTATAGAAAAATTGTCTGAAAGAAGATTTTCAGGGGTTATGGAGTTCATTTCTGGCGAATCTATATTCTTATGTTGTAATTTCACATTTTAAAGCCTTGCAATTATACTTTTTGATTTCAAATCTAAAAGGCAATTTCTGTAGGCCTATATTTCGGAGTCAAAAAGCTATATTGAAAGGCCAACCTCACAAACGTTAACATTTCACAGTACGTGATGGAAACTCATTGTATGAAAATAAAACATGATCAAAAACATAAACAATATTGTGCTCTCACCAAAATATGAATGGATCACTAGACGAACCACCCTTCGTTATATACACTAAAAAAAACTGGAAATAAAGTCTGAATACCAAGACTATCCAGAAGTACGTCAGACTGGAAGTGCTATCTGGCCCAAGCAGCCGCGCGACAAAATTAGAAGAAGCGACAAAAATATTGAAATGATCAGGATTTACTCGGAGATAAAGACTATCGGATGCAGAAAACCGTCTCACAAAATGTCATCTGTCATAAGTATAATCATGATGATTGGTTTGCAATGAACTTGGGTTTATATTTCCTAGTTTATTTGATATAAATAGTTTAAATACTATTTTCATTTTTAATGAAAGATATCGATTCAGGCCAGCTCAAGGGCATTAATGGAAATAGGTAAACATTCAGCAAGATAAGGAACATCAGTGAGTATCGCATTGATATCCAATTACAATCATGATATTTCATGATCACTATAATACTGCAAGGGGGGATGCAACATGAATGAAAGCGGTATGGCTTAGTGGTAAAACAGTGGTGTCGTAACTGGCAGGTCCCGGGTTCGAAACCAATTTAATTTTATAGATATAATGACTGCTATGAGAGGGACGCCTCGGGGTGATAGCAAGATGTAACGTCCCCTTGAGCCTATAAAAACAACCATGCCTCAAATATTAAAGCAATCTTTATACTTTTTATAATATAATAATCTTTCGGGAATCTCACTCATGAACTATCAACCGTTACTGGAATTGTTCGTTTCTTTACGGGAATGGCTAAAATCACGACTCCAATTTCGACCAATCAGATGGCTAGATTTCTAAAGAGAGGGATATAAAATGCGCTAGCGCCCTTTGGAAATCATCTTTTTTTATTTTTAACGATCAATTCCATCGTTTATTTATTCTGTTCAGGTGTTTGCAAGGATTCGATGTAACATCATCACTGTAGGTGACATCGACACAGTGACCCAGCAGTTTACTGCAGAGATCTATCTGAGTGTCACGTGGAAGGAGCCAAAGGTCAAAGGCATGAAGAGAGAGGTGAGTACAGTATCATGATTAGTCTGATGTTGGTCCGATTTACCTTTCAATTTCAATATAAACAAATACAAATAATTTCATAATGCGAAGTGTCGCTTTCCAAAACGCACTGTACTGTCGATATAAAAGACCCCACCCTGACACAAAAAAGAACTCCCCGGTGTTGCTTGCTCCAACTCTAGAAGTTTTCACGATGGTTATTATTTGCAACTATATTGATATCCATGGACGTTATGTAGATCATAGAATAATTATTATTACTAACCAATCAATAAATTAATTCATAAGTCAATTAATAATTATTTCAGCCTACCCGTTCTGTTGCATAAAACATAGTATAATAGCACATCTTGTCGAATTACGTGATACGTGCGTTATCGCATATCCCCCGACTCGTCCACACAATTTTCAACGGAATGTCGTCACATCACACATTCGCTTTCCAAAAAACTAAAGTTAAAATATTTACAACTTCCTCTATCATGATCGTCACCGACATCATCATCCTCCTCATCATGTTCATCTTCCATAATATCCTCCAATTTTCAGGATGTGAATTGGGACGAGCACTGGGATCCTCGAATCTACTTCTTCAACGCAGTGAACATCGATAAGATGCAAACCAACCATTACATCATGCCCAATGACGATGATGACCCCGACGGTATCCCGGATGTTCGTCTTTCTATCAGGATGAAAGGGACATTCAAGTGCAGTATGCAGCTCAAGGATTTCCCTTTCGACTGCCAGGTTAGACAATCATTAATACAATCGTTTTTTTATACATGCGGTTATCGTCTGCAACACCTTCCCCCGTTTTTCCTTTTCATATTCTTTCGCGTCTCCTTCGTCTCCTAACTATTTTTGTGCATCCATTTTCGATCCCCTTCTGACCTTCAATATTGTTCTTTTCCTATTTTAGCTTATGAATAAAAATTAGTGTCTGAAAAATGGGCTTAAATTTCTTGGTTTTTAAAAATGTATTCGTGAAGATTCTGGCACCATTTTCTTTCGAGATTCGTTATTATTGTGACAACTGCTTGGACCTTTCCTGACAGTAAATCTTCTTAAAACTTTTTTGCAAGTTGATAACAAAATCGATGTACAAATTTCCTAAACGTCAGTAAAGTTTCATATGAATCATTTGAGTCTGATTTTTTCATCATGTTTCTAAAAATATATATCCACCTGTTTCTCTACAAATTGTACAGGACTATACTATACCTATCTAAAGTTATTAATATAATATTCCAGTTCATATGTATCTAACTACACTTACATTTTCTTGATGCCCTTTGATTGTGTTTTTCGATCAGGATTTGACGATTAAGTTGATGTCTGATTGGCCCGTTGAAGATGTTGAGTTTGTAAAGGATATGAACATCAAGGACAGTATCAGACTCGATACCTTCACAGGTAAGAACTTCATATTACTTTGATAATGCAGAAGGATGATGATGATGACGATGACGACGACGAGGACGATGGTGATTATGATGGCTTATTGCATTATAGTGTGCCATCATACGTCTCTGCTAGGTCCTCATGGCACTAGGCCTCACAAAGTTCATCCTCCATCGTCAGTGCTACAATCCAGAAAGTGTATTTCCCATGTATGATTAAAGAAACCTTAAACATGCTCCCTTTAAATCATTGTCATTTCCAAAATACAGCTGTCGAACATTTTCTGTATTCGACATTATATTTCCTGAACAAATTTCTGTTTGGCATACAGAATATTCTGATATTTGTTTTTCTTTTTGGTGTGTATTAAGTCAGCCACTTATCTTGTCTAGAGGTTGAAATTTGTTTAAGTCGTTAGTTGCAGGACTGGATTCCTGGCACCAAACTAAGCACTGATTTGTAATGCTTTGGGAGAAGATGAGTTAAAGTGTTGGTCTCGCGAATCCATCGCCCCTGAATTTTGTAATTGAGCTTGAGGTCTGTAGAGGAAAAGATCGAAGGGTATGTTGAAAGTGATATATCCTGTTGCGTCGTCCATCTTGAATAGTGACGTCAATCTTAAAGTATTCTTAGATGTGATTTGTGTGTATGGACAGTGCCTGGGAGAGTAACATGTTTGAAGGTCATTACTATGTTGTACGTCATCTTTCATGTTGACTAGACTGTTTATGAAAACTTGTTTTTGAAGAAAAAAGTAGGAACAAAGACTCTGTCGAAGCCCAGGCCGCCCCCCCCCCCACCCCCAACGCGATCATTTAAAAAAGAGCCTACAAAATAATATCACAACACAAAATAACATTTTGAAAGAATAAATGGAAAGGGAAAAGTACTATTGATGATTATTAATATATTTATCGACAAAAACTAATATTTGCAACAATCGATTATGACAATATATGCAATAAGAAATGGGACGGTTAGAACAGGGATGTGGGAGGGAACTTGTGTTGGAAATAAGTATAAGAGTATTGTCCATTAAATTAAATTCACATTCGTCTGTTTAAAAAAGAATTATTCAATATTAATTGACTATAAACCCCTGATTAAAGTCTGCATGGATCTAATGTAAAAGTGATTGGCAAAGACAAGAGAAAGAGTCAAATAAATTCACCCCTTTCATTAATGTATTTTTCATTTCGGCAAACGCTCTGAGATGATTAAATATTCCGGGGCCTAAATATTTCTTTAATTTCCTTGTCATTTCTGGTGAATATTGCCCTCGATGTTTTATTTAATTTACTATAATACTATTCGTCATACAAGTCATTTTCATGTTCTATAATCGTCATATTTTAAATTTTATTTCAGCTGGTCACCAGTGGAAGCTATGGAAACACGTATTAGCTCAACCTATTGAAGAGGATAAAGCTTTGACGGGAGCACATAGATCTTATCCCATCTATCACATCACCACGCATGTGCAACGAAGACCTGGCTTCTATATCTGGAATATCGCCCTCATTATGGTAAGCAGTGCCAGTCTTCTCTTGTACCCCAGCGGGCCAAGTCACACCAATGAGACCGACAACAAACCAAATACAAAAGTACAATTTCTCGATAGCCAAGAATCGGTCGATGTGGAGTCGCTTTGGCGGTGTGACGAGGGTATTATACCACAGTCACACGTGAGACAGCCGCGACACTGACAACACATAGAAAAATAAAATACACATAACCTCCAATGGCCAAGTATCGATCGATGTGGAATCGGTTTAGCTGGTGTGACTGAGGTATCATACCACAATGAAGGAGTTGCCATTGATGTCTTCCAATTCTTGCCAGTGGTATACTAGAACACAAAATACATTCAAAATATTTTAGATTTTAAATTCAAACGTGGGATTTAAGAAGTAATCAATCGTAATGGACTATAGGCATACCCATCGTAAAGGAAACCGACTCGACACCGACTTCAAACGGACCGGTTGGTGACTTTTTTTTGTGATGTAATATTTTGTTTGATCAGTTGTCGGTCTAGGGTCGGTCTCGTTTTGGTGTAAATGCTGGGGTGTTACTAGAAGGTTTAGTGGTTTGAGGGTCAATGAATTCTCCCTCCCACTCAAATTTCCTGTCGGCAAATGATAATTTCGATCGATGCCGATGAAAGGAATTTTGGAGAATCTCGAGATTCTAATTTGTCCGAGTGGGGACAGTGGGCGAGTGGCCGGGTAGGGCTGGGCGGAATCTAAAATTCAGTGTCGTCAACGGAAAGGGAAATAATCGATGGAAGAATTTGCCGGCATTTCAAAGATGATGATATACCGCCAACCCTACTTCCCCCCTCCACAAAAAAAGGGAGGGGGACAATTGACTGTGTTGTCTCATCAAGGGAGGGGGTGCCGACAAATTTGAAAAAAGACACTCTCCCCCTAAAAAAAGAAAGTTAAGCAAATATTATATTGTAATCAATGGTTGTAACCAAGACTTGTTGTGCACATTCATCCTTTTAAATTGTTATTATCACAATTATAATCATTGGTTCTCTTTCTTTTAAATTGTATTCTAGCTGTTGATCGTCATCTTAACTTTCACGTCGTTCGTGGTAGAACGAGGTGCTCCGGCAGACAGACTCAGTGTGACGGTGACTCTCCTTCTGACGGCTGTAGCCTTCAAGTATGTCGTCAGTCAATCTCTACCACTCATATCTTATCTAACCATGCTGGTGAGTAGCATTCTTGGCTTTTATTTAATTCAATAATCTCAGTCATTTTCAAGTAGGACTACTGTATTTCTCTATAAATACTCAATACTTTGAAAAACAATTTTGTTTGAAGCGCGATCCACAACCTAGCTCTACTTTAATTACAATGTCAATTTTGGTTGCTATAGTTGGTCGCAAGTTTCATCTGTTTTGATGTTTTTTACACGAAATGATATAACCATGTTTAGACATTTTACTCTGGGGCTATTTTAAATCTTCTCCTATAACAAATGTAACAGCCTTGCACATTTCGTATCGCCTTCATTTAAATATTAACTCCGGGGCACTCGTATCGTTTAGGGGCGTCGCACTTACGCGATGGATAAAATGCCAAGTACCAAGGCTAATGATTAAAGAGGAAGGATGTTGAATGGGCCATGCCATTTTTTTCACGCTGCCTATCCTCGCCATTTCTTCTAATTTCACAACTTATTTTCCCTCCTTGTCGCCATTCAATGAGGGCACAAGGTGCTACGCCACTCACAATTTTTTTTTAATTTTGTATTCGTCATAACCACAGGACAAGTACGTGCTGTCGTGTCTCATCTTCCAATGCCTGGTGGTCGGTCAGAACGCTCTATCGGCCGTCGTCGAGATCAACGATCCCGATAAGGAGAAAGACTGGGCTAAATGGTTTGACTTCATCTCCATCATCGTCCTCGCCGGCATGGTGTTCAACATCACCATCGGGTTCATCATCTCAAGCCTTATCAGGGTAAGGATGATGGGGAGTAAGCACAGTATAGTAGTCATGGTAATAATGACGCTGTTTTCAGTGGTTAATGGGAGTGATGGTACGGATGGTGCATAAGTGGAGGATGCATTTAAAGATTGTTAAACAAATATTATATAGATTTGGGATTTCGCCGTAAGGCACTGCAGAGAGCGGTAATGACGACAAAAATGGCGAGGATGAAATCGAAAACGTTGCGGAGTAAGCTGATGATTATGAGTAACGACGGAGTTTCTTGCAAAAAGGTAGTAAAAAATTGTTCTAAAATGGGAACATTTGTCAGAAATACGATTAAAGCCTAGATGAAATGTCCTCACTGGAACAGTTGTAAGGAAATTGTAGTGGAGAAATTATCAAGCCTATACTATAAAGCAACAATATTTGGCAATACATGTAATCATTTTTTACTTATACTCCATATCATAATGAGCGTTATGATTCATAAATTCATTTCAGGTGTTCCTTCAAACTTAACAAAAACCAAATATTAGGAAGGATGTTATCCTGCAAAGGGTATTAGGGTTGATCTTGTTGGTGAAGAAAGATTAAATAATCGAATAATGCTTAACCTATAATAAATTATCTAGTCTTGTCGAACTCTGCAAACAGAGATGAAGGTATTGAGAATAAGAAATAAGGGGCTCTATAATTATAATCTACCCTGTACGTGTAAAATCAGATCCAAAGAATGGCAAAGGAGATCAGTAGGTCCATGATCATATCATGCAATCCATGCTATCATTAGCACAACCATCCTCCTGCAGTCTGCATGCATGGTGAAGGGCGAGGGTTGGAGAGACAGGAAGTTTAGCTGATGTACGGGAATTTACGCGGGAAAGGGATAATTAAGAAGGAATTTCTTCAAAAGGGAAATTCGTCATGCTGTAATCTCGCAGCCGATGATAGATTGCGAAAGTAAAAAGACTAGTCTCCCAAATCTGCTCTATAAATCGAATCATATCCATAGCTGTGTGGGAGTGCATTTGTATACCGATATAGTCATGTTTTCTATATGCCAACAAACAAATTACCCTTTACTCAAGGGGGCGTCGCTAGAAATGGCAGATAATGCCGTCGACAGAAAGACATAATTTGTCCGACAGGAAATACAACTCAAAACAATCAAAAAAACAAAGCAAAAATGCGTTTGAAAAAATAAAAACAAGGAGAAAAGTTGAAAGATCCTGTAATTTGAAAAAGTAAAGAAAATCCCCCAATTTGAAAATTGTCAACGCAGGTACGAGACAAGCATGGAGATATTAATATAAAGACAATTATCCTCTCACGTTCGGGCAGGATGGGGGTCATATCATACCTAGCGGGAATATTACTCCATGACGTAATAACTTTCGAATACCCAATGAATTGTTTAGACCAAGGAGGATAGCTGGTATCTCTTTGTTTAAACCATGCGTAGTTGACAGTATGAAAGGAAATTATCGCAATTTTTTTCTCTTGTCTTCCCGATTACTTACCAAATAATATGATGTGAATTCACCACAGTCATGTTACATGATCATGGAGACATTATGTAATATAAAATTAAGACAGGATAAATTAATTAATCCATTTCCAAAGGTGAAGATACATGTCCTTAATTCAATATCGGATTGGGAACTAGCAAATGCCTCTGTACGATGAATCATATAGCAAGTAATCTGAAATGGAAACTGGAAAGTCGATTTCCAGGCAACAGACAACAAGCCCTATACCCCTCCCCGTGTCTTTATGACCGTACACGCTTTCAAAGTATTTGCAAATTCATATCAACTTCTATTTTGCCATCGTTTAGATTCAGAAGAAGGGTTACTTTTCTTAATCGAAATACTCCAAAATACGTAATGTCGACATTACTCTCTCACTCTCTAATGATAATGTTTATTTAGTTAATCTTTACGAAATCACTATTCTTTATTTTGAAGTCGTTGGTACAATGAGATGCAGTTGAATTCTAATTATTGTTTCTCTCTGATTTCATATTTCCGCAGAAATGTAAGACAACTAACAGGATGACGAAGATAACTGCCGCGTACATGGTAATTATTATTTTTTGGGGTACCAAATGTAGAAAAATCCAACCTCAATGTTCTTTAGCGATGAATTTATTATTGTAGTCACGCACCTCTAGCTACGAGGTATTCTCTCCGTTAATATTCCTCTTGTTTGGAGTCATTTTTATGGAGAAACTAGGCAAAAAATGTTTGCTCTGTTTTCATGAGCAAATTTTATAATGTTAAATAACGAGTAGAAGATTGACATTAAGAGCACCAACAAAAATCTTTGAACATCGTGTTCACAAGGTTTGTGCTTGTTGTTGGACTAAAACGAATTATTTATTTAGGGAACCTTTCTTCATTTATATCCATTGAACAAGATGCCATTCAAATATACAAATTTTCGTAGAAACAACAAGAAAGTTATAAAAAAAATAAAAAGAAGAGCAACCGTGAAAATGCATGGGAAACTAAAAAGCTTTAGGTGCGCCCTATATTCTAGCTTCTGAAAATTAATTACAAACTTAATAATCGTTACACTGATAATGTTTGCTCCTGTCAACTATTTATTCTTGATTTAATTTGAAAATGTGTCGTAACAAAATGACAAAAAACAGGAGAAATGCGAGCAGATAAACCAGAATTGGCAGACCCGCCAGAGTAACCGTGAGGCCAGTAGGAAGAGCAAAGAGGAGCGGACCATTCCACCGACGGAGAAGGCGGTCCAGGCCGGAGCCGCTGCCAAGGGCCTCAGCTGGAAGAGAACAAGCAAGGAAGTGGGTAATAATGGCAAAAACAACGTAGAGATGCAAGGTATTAAGGTAGGCTCCTATATAGGATCACACCTCCATTCCAATCATCCTATATGATAATGTACATTGCTCTCTAGATATAATAATCACTTATAGAAGGTAAAGATTTTATAACTTAATCTAGGAAAAAACAAGCAAATAAAAAGGATTCCCTATACATGTCATATACAAATCTCGCAGACGATGGTAATACTTTCATTTTCATCAATCACCGACTACATTTTACCGATAACATTTATCAGGGTGTCATCACAAAACCTTACACTCTGGTTTAGTGACACCCCTGCCCCTGTACAATTAGTTCAATAACTCAATTGTAATAATGTAAGCAAAAACTATCTATGCGAAACCACAGATCTACCCGTCTATACAATCCAATGGATTCTGATTTCTTTTAAAAGAGAAAAGAGGGAAAGGGGAAAAAGAAAGGAGAGGACGAGAACAGAAGACCCCTTGGGGGGGGGGGGGGGGGGGGGGGGGGGGGGGGGGGGGGGGGGGGGGGGGGGGGGGGGG
>JARBES010039263.1:0-11223 GCA_030265145.1 Strongylocentrotus pallidus | reverse complement strand
AGTAATGAGGATTAATGCCCCACAAAAGAGCACTAATATAGCACATCGACACGGTTTTGATCCTGGGGCCTCACAGTAACGAGACCATTGCTTTGCCACTGAACTATAGTGTACGCAGCGGGGGCTAGGGTAGGGGGCAGTTCCCACAAATACAAAATAAATAAAAATAAAATGCAATAAGTTATCAATAACTCATTGAATTTCCCCCCGGTCCCCAACAGAAAAAAATCTTCTGTGTGCCCATGCAGTTTTCCACGATATGTGCGTATCGCTATTATAAAAACCTCCATTGATTAATATAGGTGGCATGCGGAATCATTAGGAAATTTAATTCCTGTTAACTTTCCTTTTCTTTGAATGGAATTTTATATGTGATCTAATTCAGGTTTTGATAATGTTATGTACTTTTGGGTTAAAAATACATACCATCTTTACTCCTTTTGGTTGGGGGGAGACGAGTGCCCCACCCCCCCCCCCCCCCTGTCCCCCCACTTCCGGCGCCTATGCCAACACAACACGTGTTCCAATACGACTAAGGTTTGAGTACTTTTATAGTGAATATAATGTAAATATGAGTTGGTCAATTTAGCGCCCTACGCAAAACCAATTTGTATATTCAGGTTTTATGGGAGAGCTGAGAAATTTACATATTTAAGACACTTTACATCGCCGTAAAGTCTTGTTTAGAACTTGTTTCACCGAGTCACTTAATGAGTTCCATTTTCTTTCTTTTCCCCCTCAATATATCTGTCTTATTTTCATTGTAAACTGTACAGATGTAACCATCCATTCGTTAAAGCTTCTTGGTGAAAAGATAAATGAAGGGACACTTGCTTTAACGTCCCGCTCCAGTCCTAACACGTACGTGCTGGTACATCAAGAGCATTGGAACATGAACCTATCTCAAATGGCATGTCAGTATCTAGGGTTCGAAGGTAAGACATTATCATTATCATCTTTAAGTGGCACTCCATTTCTGTCTATTATCAGCTATTCTTAAATAGCTGATATTGCTGATTTAATTGTTGGATGCACGTTTGGTCAGGCTTTGCAAATATGTGAGGCGTTGCCTTCCCCTGCTTCTCTTTCCAGTAATCTTCCCTGTTAATGTTATATATATATATTTGACAAATATATATACTTTCTGTATAATTATGTGACCTACAAATTGCATTTTCCTCTTACTTATTGTGTTGATAAGTGATGGTTTCACTCTTGCTTTCTGACCACTTCTCCATTTGTTTTCTTTGCTGATCATGATATACTCATAATCTTTCTCAAGAACCAGGTCTCTTTGGTCTTTACTCTTCTCCCAAGCTCTTTGTTTATTGTCCAACACTTACAACTGTAGATAAAAACTGATCAGATATAATGACTTAAAGCTACGGATTTCGCTTTTTTTTATGGTAATGTTCAATTTTTTAAATTACAGATATCATTCGATTGAATGTACCCTTTTCCATTGCAATTCTTTCATTTATTTCATGAATACTTTTCCCATCTGATGCTATAGTTTACCCAAGGGTTTTTCAAAGTGTGGACTTGATTTATTGTTTCCCTTTATTTTGGAGATACCATGGAAGCGTTTGGGTCTTTATAGAAATATTATCAAACACTCTGTTTTCTTATTTTTAAATATAATTATTGTTCACTTATTTTATGGTACTTACTGATGTTTTCCTTCCTTTTTTTTAAAGAAACAGAAAATACTGGTGTCATGATCAGGAGTATTTATATTCTGGTCGAGTTGGAGATTTAAATTCCATGTTATAGTTGATATTCTCCCTCTTCAACCTGAATCCCTCTCTTATTCTTTCCAGTTTTCAAAACTCTTTTTTCAGGAGCCTACCCAAATTGTATATGGTGTATGTCATCACAAATCAGTTCTTGTGGTATCCAATGAAGTTAATAATTTTGTTGTTGTTGCATTTATTTTCTTCAAAATAATATTTTGACTACTCTGGTATCCTACTTTTTACTTCAACTTTATTGAACAAGGAGTATTTGCGACGGTGAGCAGTCCATTGTACGAGTCCTCGTCCGCCGATGCTCCAGCTGAAGCCGAATCAGTGATATGCCCTGCAGACGCCACGAACATCACCGACTGCTGGTACAGTGAGACTAAAGTGGGACGGATAAACGAGAGTGAAATTATTTCCATCGTGTGTTGCCCTGGTGAGTAATAATAATAAGGATAATAATAAAATGAATCATGATTTTTTTGTTTTAATACTAATAATGTTAAAATTAATACTATTAATAGTAATAATAATAATTGTAGTAATTAATAGCAATAATAAAAATGATGATGATTAAAGGTAATACAAAGTTTTGGTATGGGGTGATGAATTCGGTTTAAATGGACATAGTTTAAGCATATGCGATCCTACAATATTCAATGATCGTTGTCGCGGTAGAAATCGAGGCTAAAGTTATGATATTGTAAATAATACACTTTATCTTGTAAAGCTCCATCTCAAGGTCAAGATATTAATTAAGCTATACAAAAGTGTTTCTTGACTAAAATTGACCAATTACTTTTGCTATTGCTGCCCCCAAACTATGGAATAGCTTGCGAATAGAAATACGAAGCACTCCATCTCTCACTGTTTCAAATCCAATTTAAAAACTTACTTGTTCAATTTGAGAGATCTTATTTTGTAGAATTTAATAAAAAGGAGCTCTTAACCAGCGCAGCTGAATATATTTTGTATAAAAGCTGCGCTATTTAAATTTATTATTATTATTATCATATTATTAGTAGTAGTAGTAGTAGTACAATATTTCATAACGGTTTTATTGTTAAGAGTCATTGTTACGAGGAAAGTGCATTGAATAGCATCATCGCACAATTAGCGCACACCTGGTGTCTGAATGTTTCGTTGCAAGCTCTCAAATTAACATCAATTATTGATACAAAAGGGGATAAGAATTAAAATTCATACCATTTATACACATATCAATGTAATTTAATGTCTTCAGTATTTGTTGATTAACCTAAACCTTTAAAACAATGCCTTTTGTTCCCTACAGTAGGCTATAATGTTTGTCACAATGATTGCAAAATAAATGAATAGAAAAAGTACGTATTAAATTCAAAGTTCACTTCAAAACCTTCTTGAAATAATTTCTTTTGCATCTTGTTCTTAAAAGATAATTTAAATACAGGTTCATGAAATTGTCTAAATGGAAACATTTGTCGCGAAATACAAAGGCGAAAGGTGTGCGCTCGATGAATATTGGCACTGATGCCATTTAATGTGATTTCTTTGTAAAAGTTTAAAAAATTGTACATTTTGCAAAAATAATGTTATCTCTGTAGTACCAACTTAGATTGTATATCCTTATAACATTTAAGGAGAGGTTAGGGATACTACAAACTCCTCACCTACGAAATTTCACCGACGACAGTAAAATTCTTTTTTAGATATCATAATCTCGTTGCATTCTTACAACACCGTGTAGACTGACGGTCTTATGAGTTTTATGCTATGGTGTAAAATATAATTTTCACTCTTGTGTTTTATTTGCACTTCTATGCCTTTGTCGTCTTACTCTGTAATATGCTTTCATGATTTCTTGACTCAATTTTCAACAGTGAGCCCGTGTAATATATCTGGTCAACCACTCGGCCTTGAAAGTGGTGCTCTTCCCGACTCGGCTTTCTCCGAATCGTCCTGCTTCTCGGCGTCCTTCTGCAGCCGTTTTGGCCGCCTGAACGATAAGACAGTCTGGGTCGCAAACTCGGACGACCAATACCAATGGATGCAGGTCCAATTTGAGTCTAGTTATATCGTAACGGCCATAACGACTCAGGGTAGAAATGACTATGATGAGTGGGTGACATCATACACTTTTTCGTCTAGTTTTGACAACACGGCTTGGACTGATTATTTGAACGTATACTCTGGATCAGTTAAGGTAATTCCCAAATTGCGGATACTCAATTACATTAAAAAAACAATATTAATCAGTGGTCTTTGTGTTCAGAGATATACAGTGTGACCTCATTAGAACTCTATGGGACTATGACAACTTTTTGCTATAATAAAGCTTTGTTTTGGCCATGGCTGCAAAAAAAACCTAACAAATAAACAAACACTACAGTATATATTACTTAGGAATAAACCGATTGGATTGTTGATATAACAATGTTTTCATATAACAAGGTCCCACTGTAATTTACATCATTAATAGTATTATTATTATTATTGTTTTATTTGGCATAACGAAAAGAAATAAGAAATCAGAAAACAGACAATTTAGCAGGTATATATAAAGGATAGTACAACCACTACAGAAAATGTTAACCTCATACCGGTATCAAAAAGCCGTCTTTTCCAGTTCCAGTAGTTGTGAACGTAAACTGCTTTCAAAAATAGTATTTAGTATAAAAATTGCAACCTGATGTTATCTTATAATTAAGAACCAAATATCATGTCAACAAAACAATCAAAACAAAAATTGGGAGAGAAACTAAAGAAGGAAAAACAAAAGAGAAAAGGTGGAGATAAAGAAAGAAAGAAAGAGTCTTCCAGTGTAACACAGGATGAAACAAAGTAAGAAAAAGAGAGGGATAAAACATAAATGAAAAAGAAGGAAAACAAATATCCATCATATTCAATTATCAATTTCATGCACAAAATTAATATACCGCAGCTCTCCTGGAGAAAAAAATCATTAAGTTAACAAGGTTTATGAAAATTATCAATAAGAGCCAAGTGCCATATTTATTTTTAAGTTCCAAAACTGGGGAACAGGAAATAGGGGAAAGGATCTCCCATTT
This sequence comes from Strongylocentrotus pallidus, assembly GCA_030265145.1. NCBI lineage: Eukaryota > Metazoa > Echinodermata > Echinoidea > Camarodonta > Strongylocentrotidae > Strongylocentrotus > Strongylocentrotus pallidus. Next base: position 6,437 of record JARBES010039263.1, on the reverse strand, counting down.
CTCGTTTTATGTATAATGGGTGACAAAAAAAGTATAATGGGCAGGAAAAAAAAGGCAAAATAGCAATATACATAATACATGTATAGGCTTATGTATATCAAAACAAGAGAGGATCATTGTCAAAACACTTACAACCCCAATTTCGACCACCCCGAGCGCAGGAACTCAGATAGTACTTCTCCATTTTACACAATACTGATCAGGATATTTAGATATTGACTTGATAAAAAATGGGGGAAACAAGAAGAAGAAAAAAAGATGGCCATGATTGCCTCTTTATGACAACAATGTGTGTAGTCAGCATTGTATTTATTCACAGGCCGTATAGGGTTATGAACTAATTGCGATGAGCTTCATTGAGAATGATTTTTCTTTGCAATATTACTTAATGTCATTCTCATTCAATATATTTTTACAGATATTTCCGGGAAATTATGACCGTGATAGCCATGTCAATCACACGCTTGCTAGGCCGGTAGTTGGACGCTCTTTTCGGATCCATCCAAAGACCAATCACGATCGCCTTTCTTTGAGGATGGAACTATATGGGTATGGACCTCTAACTGATGTCATAGGTAAGTGCAGAGTACGACTGTTACTGAAAGAAAAGATTCATATATAAATTGGTAGGTGCTGAAAAAAAATGAAATTAAAATTGTGAGCTTTCTCTCTCTTTGTACGTCAGTGTGAAAGAATATTATAGTAGAATTGTCTCCTGAACTGCATTGCTCTTAAAATGCTTTCATCATCCTATAAGAAATGGTCAAAACTTGTAAACTCAGGACGAAACACGGTCTTGTGTGCAGTCCCATTAACCCATTTGTGTGTGTAATTCATGTGACTTTAAGCAAGGTTGGATCTTCTTTTTTCACATTTTGATCATTCCAAAACCCCAGAGTATATAATTATCAATTATTTTTGTTTTACAAGGCCAAACTTTTACAACTGACTCCGGAAAGTTTGTTTCATAATGTGATATTATGGCCAGTTCTCGACATAATTTTTTTCAAGACACAGTGTAGTGGGTTATCGTGGGGAATACGACACCATTTTGGTGTTAGTCTGGAACGGGTATTATCGATCACACAAATAATTGAGTGACCGATCCTCTATCCTTTTCCGAGAACCGCCCCACCGCACGCTACACCGTCCTCCTGCGATCCGAATTTGGAAGAAATAGCAATTATATTAGTTATGGAAATCTATAAAAACAAACATCATCTTCCCAAATTAGGTTCTAAATAATAATAAGAATAGTATCAACTGGAATCTTAGTGCATTTAATTATTCTGGTCAAAATAACAGCCCAATCGGCCTGAAATCGTAGACAATCACACTACTGGCCCGACGTCACTACGAGTCTGAGCCGATTTAGCTTGTCCTCCCTCAAGAAAGTTTCATATCTCTCGAAATTAATAATTGATAATTCATATGACTATTCAGATCCTCGATCACTAAGATTTTGTACATATTTGAATGCTCCGATCAAATGTTGTTGCAAACACTTTCAAAAAAGGGTCGTAGTCAGATAGTATACCGTGCAATGGGTTGAACTCATCAAAACAATCTCCCTCACCCGATTCCTCGCCGAGCTCAAGAAATTTCGAGGTGGCTTCGAATTTCGCTGCGTGTGACATGCTCAAACATGTCAGTTGGTATTGGCGAATCCATGACACATGCTCGCCGACGATTGCTCCGTCGACGATTACTCTGCAAAACGCGACAATTGCTCCGCGACATTTCTTCCGACGTCAAATGCTCCTCGGAGGAGCTTTTGACGTCAGAGCAAATGTCGTGGAGCAAATGTCGTGGAGCAATTGTCGCTTTTTGCGGAGCATTTGTCACCGGAGCAATCGTCGGAGCATGTGCCGGGTTACCCACATGGCAGGTGTTTTATTAACACGTGAAAATCAACATACCTGTATTTTCATAATCACGATGAATACAGATTAAATTAGATTCGCACCATTCCCCAATTACATATTTCCCTTCTTTATGTTCTTCTCCATTCGTTGTCGTTGTTTTGTTTTGTATTCCTTGATACGTCATATGGCTTGTTCACAGGGTAGATTTCCGGATAACATGTAAGGAAAATTATTGAAAAGACAACCTTGCCTTGCAAATTAGTAGGAATTATATGAAAAGTTAGTAACATCGTCAGTTAGGTATCTGCGTCTTTTTTTTTTTTTTTAATTGCAGCGTCACTGAACCTCGATGCGAAACTTGGGTGCACTCCATCTGTACTCGGTGAGGGGCTTGGCGTGGAAGATGGTCGGATACCAGACTCTAGTCTGACCTCGTCATCGGTCCTTGGTCCCGGTTATGAAACTTACAGAGGAAGGCTGAATGCCGTTGCAAGTGTACCCGGCAGTGCATCATGGGTAACTGCCGGTGCATGGGTCGCCGTCACTTCAGACAGAAATCCGTGGGTTAAGGTAATTTGCTCTATCATGTCTGAATACGCGTTGAGATGATGTACCCATGTCAAGAAATAATTTGTGTACAGCTAGAATGTATGAAAAAAATCAACCTTCTCTTCGTGTTAATAGGCTGCATAGCCCTTTGAACATTACCAGAAGAAGAACCTGAAAAGGGGTTTACCTGGCTTTCTATTGGCTAACTGATTAGAAGTATGAATAAAATAGAGAATAACATACTGTAATATGATATATTTCATGTGTATAAATAAAGCTCTTCCATATTTGCTTAGACATTTGAACACGCCTTTAACGCGCCTGAAGGTCATGAATTATTCCTTGTTTTCGTTCGATGCTTCCTATATTCGTATGTACTCTGCACGCAACAAGAACAAAAAACGCAGATCAGGTTCGAGCATGCGCATTATTATATTGAGTGAGGTCATCTCCGCTTGATTAATTCATGTACGTTGATGTATTCATCATTTGGATTATTATGACGCATAAGCATTGACGAATCAGTGTCCTTCAAGTTCTTTATCATAATGAAAACCCGAGCTTGGAGCCGTTGAGTGATCATGGGATGGTTGTTGTAAGCGTCGGTGTCGGACGGACGTTTGTGTCGTGTTTGATCTCGATCATGCCCATCACTAAGGGGACATAAGCATTTTCAGGAAGTAATATTTAAAAGAATGTATCGTCTAATGTTATCTGTTTAATCAGTTCATGCTGAACCAAGCTTAAAAACGAAACAACCAGAAAAAAGGGAAAATTAGAAAGGGGGAGATAAGATATTAGCTAGGTGATCTACTCCATGTGCACACATCCATTTGAACACACGATCAGCCAATAATAATACACTTACCGTCCCTCGAACCAGTAAACTGATAGGTGATAGAGTTTTTTCAGTTATTGCCTCCAAAACCTGGATTTCATTACCCCTGTTCTCAAAAGTGGCCATACTCTTACAGTTAGGAATCTACGCACCACAGATTTGAATCTCCTCCAAACTCCCAGAGTCATTACCTGGCTCCCTAACTATGGAATGCACTTCCTCTCCAGCTCCGAGGTGCATCTTCCATCAATAGTTTTAAGTAAAGCAGTCTGTAAAAAAAAACGTAAATGTTTTCCTACCTACTGTTACTCATTTGAAATTACGTTAGTAGTTGAGGATTTATTTACCACGTTGTACTTATTCCTTTAATCTTAATTTTGGTTTCAATTACGTATATTTGTTTTTGCACTCTCCTAACTGATGTAATTAAGTTAGTATATATCATTATCATGATAATCATCATCGTCATCATTTTGATTTTGATTTGATTCAATTTTCTATATATATCACTTTTAATAATCTTTAACACGTATATGGTCACATAAAATTATACATAGAAAAAGGGGCCATTATCAGCACAGCTTGAGGTGACGTCCTCATCATAAATGTAAACAATGCACAGTGGAAAGCGGAAGATCAACATGAGAGAGAAGAGAGAGGGAAGAGAGAGAGAGGGAAGAGAGAGGGAGGGAGAGGGGTAGAGAGGGAGAGAGAAGAGAGAGAGAGAGAGAGAGAAGAGAGAGAGAGAGAGAGAAGAGAGAGAGAGAGAAGAGAGAGAGAGGAAGCGAGGAGAGAGTTGCGTTCAGATATTATCACCTGGAATATGTCAAGTCTGTAGACACTAAACACCTGACAGAACTCCCGACATCTCAGATGATTATATTATAAGGTACAAGGATACATGCGATAACATAATATATATAGGTCTATGTACAAATACCGATGTTACAAATGGAGGCATTAATAGAAACAAATATTTTTGTAATAAAAATTTAAAAAGTTTAAGGGCTGGTCAGACCCAACCTACAACGAAAACGAGATTTCCCTTTTAAAGTCCACCCTTAATACAACATTAAAGGGCGTACCTTCAATCGAAATCCCGCTATCATTATCATTCAAATCTGACTAGCCCTTTCAGTTTGCTCATATTGAAAGCAACATGTGTTCAAACGGTTCATATTTTTTTAATATTTATTGCTTGACCTTAGCATTGTTATCGAATGCAAGATAATCTGCCATTAGATATATTTATATATATATTTTTTCATCTTTAAAATCGCACAAAGGTCGATCTCGGCAAGGATACTTTGGTAACTGGTGTTATCACACAAGGACGGCCCATAAATACCTTAAAGGTTACATCAGTCCAAATCTCCTACTCAAGGGACAATACAAATTGGATCTTTGCTCCGGAAGAGCAGTGTGGGGTACGAAAAGTGAGTTTCATTTTGGCGCTTCCAGAAAATGCTTATTTTATCTTACTTTTTTTATTCATGGTCTTTTTATTACTTATATACTTATATATTTGTTAAATGTCTTTATTGTTCTTGCATTCAATTATTTCCCCATATCTACATAAATTTACACATCCATAAGGATGATTTTCCTAGTATGCAAAATTAAAGGATTTAAAAAATAAAAATACAAAAATACAAAAAGTTCCATTAAAATGAATTATTTATGTTCCTTTGCGATGAGATCTCTGTGCCATATTACGCTTCTCATTGAAGAGATATACCATGGGATTCGCAGCAAGACATTAATCAACATTTGCCATTCTCCACTCAGGTGTAAATTGGTACTTCGAAGTTTCCGGGAGTTACATAAAGTGCAGGGCCCTTGGGAAAAGCAGCAGTGATACGGATGAGGCTTTTCTTGGTTAATACACAAATAATTAATTGTCATTATTATTATCATTAATATAAATAAACATTATCCATTGCTTACGTTCTTTTTCAGACATATGCAGGAAATTTTGATGAAGCCACATATGTGACAATACTGTTTCCTGAGCCAGTAACCACACGGTACGTCACGTTTCATCCTGTAACATCAATCCTTGATTGGTCGTCTATGAGATTCGAAGTACTTGGCATCAACAATTGAACCAATAACGAGTTATCAATAAATTGATTTGTTGTTTAGTTTAACTACTTTTATTCATTTATTTATTTATTTATCAATTAATCTATTTATACATGATTTAATTCGTTTATTTATTGAAATATTTATTGTGCTATATAGTGCGTCCCAGAAAAAACGTATCCGAGAATTATCGATGTTTTATCATAACTTAGTCACAATTATAATTGATAAATGACACATATTAGGAAAGCTTAGATCCTCCCCTTTCATTTGATGCAACTCACGTAATGCATATTTCACGCATGAGTGATTAAAATGAATTTGAAGAGAGGAAACCATAAAGTCATTTGGCGGACGGTATCTGAATTTCAAAGAGAAAATCACATTTCTAGAAAGTTGAGTTTCTGCCCATTCATATGACACCCTAATCAGGAAAAATGAGCAAGGAATGACAAAGTTCTGTTTGTTTAAAGTAGTGCTTGCATTTCCATTTGATTCAATCAAACACAAATTGGCAACTCTGTGACGTATTTTGCGAGCTCCCCTCCCATTTGCTCTCTATTTTAACAAAAATGGAAACCAATTTATTATCTGGGGTGGACCTCCCCTTTAAACCAGAATGTAGATGCTCACTGAAAGTGGACATTCGAAGGTCAATGAGGAGTACATTTGAAGTGTTAAGGAAATTTGTTTTTCCCTTTGAATAATTCTGCAAAAATGACACATCTGAATTGTGGTGTTTCGGAAGACGTCTACAGCCACTAGAGTGTACATATATTTTCAAAAGCACTTTGAATTTTATAATACGATATATATGTGTTTCAGATAACTATTTATAATACTACTATTACTATACTACTTATAATAGTGTATTTATGAAGTGCATTTTCTACATATACATGTTCAAATGCGATTTATAATTACTGAATATGATAATGTTGATGGATAATAGAGGATACGATACAGCCATTCTCTACCAAATGTTTGCGATTATATTTTGTATTAGATTCTGACCAACGGTAAAGTTTGTTTGCCAATTACGTCAGAAAGTTCAATTTTAGGTCACATTGGTGACAAAGGAGCTTGAATATTTCGATGGT
>JARBES010038877.1:0-11236 GCA_030265145.1 Strongylocentrotus pallidus | reverse complement strand
AAGACTATAGTTTACTCGAAGAGTTCATGCACTTTTCCTTGACAAGCAGAAAGCCAAGATCATGAACCTTTTCAATTGAATTCACATTTATAGATGAGGAACTGATACTTGCATTGTTGCTGAAGAAACGATGTTTCATAACACAAACAGCCAACTCTTAAACAAATACATGTACAGTATAACACAATATTTGCACTTGAAAACAGACAGTGAGGTTAATGTTCTTTTTGCAGAGAAGGCTGTGTATGAGTACATGTATATCACAATTTTACCTGTTTCTGTAGATATTGATCAATTGATAGGACACCAGAATTAATTTAATACCTGGTTATAAGAATTGAGAGAATTTATATATACAGTAAAAACTGCTTTAGCGAACTGTGTAGAAATACCACCTGTCTATAAAGACCACATTTTTTTCATTTCCCTTGAATTTGGTTTCTCACTGCAACCTGTACTAAAGAAACCTGTACATAAAGACCACCTGCCTGTAAACACGACTTTTCATGTTTCCCTTGAGTGGTCTTTAATAAACAGGTTTGACTGTCATACTTTTTACCCCTTTTCTTAGATGGCCTAGACCTTCCTCCATGTATGCGTGACTATGATTTAGAGATGGAAGCTGTGATGAGTGTGCAGTTCCCAGGGTATACCTACTCAACACATGGGTTATCAAGACCACCTACACCAGACCAGAAGGATGTAGTCAGGTAAAAAAAAAAAAATCTTCTTTTCTTCTTTTGCAGCAATATCAACAAAATCTAATTTCTTCAGAAATAATTTATTTATTGTACTCCTAGTATTACAAACTGTTTTCCTGATCTTCTAAGAATCTTTCTTATGATATCTCTTATTCTCTCTCATAGAGCTTTGTTTTCATTGATTAGAATAAATCAATGAAAATTGTCATCATTTAAAACATATTTTTGAAAGCATGTAGCACATTTTCATAAATTTATATTACTATTGTTGTGACAGAAATCATTAAACTTTCTAAGGATTTGATCTTCTAAGGAACCTTCTTTGATCATAATGCGAGTCACAACCCTTTAACATTTTAGCTGGCATGGTATTCAATAAAGCCCACCAGAAGCCCTTTGAATCGTTCCTTCGATATATTTTTTTATCGTTCTCTCAACGTTTTGGTCATTTGGGCCACTTCTTGTTCCAAAACTTATCATTATGGTCACTTTCATTGTTTTTTCCCTTCCTTAAGATATTATGGATTGATCGAGGGGTCCATAGAAGATTCCTCAGTAGCACCACTCAACACACAATGGATTAAAGAGATGTACAACTTCCTACCTGCTAGACTCAAGACTGAACCTCTCAAGAAGTGTATGAAAGAAGTCACAGAGGTAAAAAATAAAATAATACTCTCTCCTAATGCATCAGTATCCATCACTACACTCTGAAAACTAAAATGTTAAATTTCAATTTAAAAGGGCCAAGGAGTGACAACTCTTTCGAAATGTCAGATTGTAACTTTGAACATGCTGGATTCAACCTTTATAATGTTGGATCCATCATGTTCAAAGTGTCAATCTACCATTTTGAAAGAGTGGTCACTCCTCGGCCCTTTTAAATGGTGATTTAACATTTCAGCTTTTTTAGTGGAGTAGATGGTTGTGGCATAGTGAAAAGAAAAGGCAGAAATGCAACCAAATGTTACATTGAATACAACAAAAAATAGACTGAAGCTAATTGGTTGGCTCAAATGCTTGATTGCCATGTGAAAATGATAAATTCAAAGTTAATCATCAACTAAAATGCTTGCATCCTCATGTAAATGACACAGTATTAATAACAATGTTGGATAGCAAATGTTTTCAGGATGACACAATCCATGTAGCTAAGTGATGAGGTCAATAGGCTTGGAAGATTGAGCCAGTGTTGTAATCATGCCAGTGCCACTTGGAAATCATAAATCTTCAGCTTCTTTATTAAGCTCTAAGTCTTTTTATTGATTTTCTATAAATCTGTACCTCACAATCTGCAACTAATTCTTTTGTATACAAAAAGTTATAACAACACTTAGTTTCAGGAAAAAGAGAATGGATTGAATGATCTCCTTTGTTCATCTTTGTAAGCATGTAAACCTTAGATAGCAGTAGTGGGATTAATCTCGCAATTCACTATGATCCCTGTCTTGCCTAGATCTGTTTTGAAGGTCATACTTTTCAGAACCTAAGTATCCTTAAAGAGAATGATAGAGAGTCTTTAGAGACACTTTTGATGCACAAAGAATAGCTAAGACTGGGATGTGTAAGTTATCAATGGGATAAGAGAGGATTTCAATTTTGCTCTTTCTTTTGTTATAAATGTCTGCAGCAAGATCATATCTCCATCGATTTAAAGTTTCCTTTTTCTGTATGATAGTATTGTAAAGTGATATATTAACATAAAATGATATATCTGACAAATACTATTACATATGTCTAAAAGGTTTATTTATTTTTTGTTGAAATATTATCAGGGTCTTTTTGTGGGTTGCTACCCCCTCCCCCCATTCAAATTAAGCTGGTCACTAACAACAGATTGTTCACAATTTTATGAAACAATGATATATATGTGAGATATAAACCCATGTTCACAAAGGCAGATTTGTTGGTTGTCAGACAGGATTTTAATTGGTTGATAATACATGGGCAATTCTAAGTTTAAGTTCTACATGCTGACTTGGTGTATCTATTAATGTCTCTACAACTGTGTGTCCCTAAAAGGAAGCAATTATATTCCATCTCGTTTTGGGGAGGTTCAAGAAACCTGATAGGTGCTATATACATTTAGTCCAATCCCAGACCACTAGTAAAGTGCTTGATTCATTCATACAATCGTACAATCTTCCATTACGTGGGAATTAACACTACTAGGTCTTCTATTGACTCCCTAGTAGGAGTCTTGTAATTTACATCGCTCTCAAAATGTATAACGCTCTCAAAATGTTACTCCCAGGGCAGAAGGCCTTCAATTAAATATACAATCATACCTCAGGCCTATCAATGCAGCCCGTAAGTGCTATTGTTACCTTAATGGATGTTTGAGTGCTGGAATCTATTTTTAGTAAACGCGTGAAAAGGTCTTTGTTTTTGTTGATGGAATTGGAACGTGAGATCAGTCACAGAGGATAATAGATGGACTGAAATATAGGAAATAGAAAGGTAGAAAAATAAATATTCAAACCAAAGTCTGTTTTTTAGGCAAGTGTGTCTATACACTGTTAGGTATTTTTGTATTATTATTATATTTTAAGGATAACATGAATAGAGTTAAATCATTATTTGAAATGAATGTAGGCATTTATATCTGTTTAAAAAGGTGCTTTACTGTTTAGAAGTTTTGTACAATAGAATATATGTGTAAGAGACCAACTCATACAAGGAGTTTTAGTGTGCACAATCAAACACTTATAATTATTTATAATATATGAAATTATATTTACATTACCAGCCTCTTTGACCATTTGTCATAATTAACCAGTTTTTTAAAGTTGCAAGTAGCTAGATACACTGTAGACAATATCTCTGCACTTTTAAAGTACCTTGGAAATTATTTTCCTAGCTTAAGCTGGTATTGATTGATTCAGCATCTCACAAGTAGCGCTCTGAGGCAATGATTATCTGTTACTTTGTCCTTCCTGGGGCTGACTCGTAAAGTTGAAATGACTCATAAGTGGTATTGCATTAAAAATTAATAATCCAACCCTTTTCACACTTCACATGCCTTTCTTAGTGAAAGCATGGATTATGATTTCCAAGCCCTTTTTAGTGCTTAGAAACATAATGTCATAATGTGATGTATTACAGTATACTGTTGCCAATAAAGTTAGAATATTTTTTCTTACCCTCTTTTCATGAGGTGATTGTGACAATTGTGTTTTATTCATAGTAGAGAAAGTTTTGATCTTTTCAGAACTTAGATATCAATTTAAAGAGTCATAAAGATGGAACGGTAAAGTTCTGAGAAAATAATTAACATTATCTATTAACATTAAACCATATTGTCACAATTTTGTATTAAAAGATGTAAGCGAAAAAATATTGTAACTTTATGGGCAACAGTTAATAAGAATGGAATATTATACAGTCAAACCTGTCTACAGCGACCGCCCAAGGGAAACACAGAAAGTGGTCTTTTTAGACAGTTCGTCTTTGTAGCCAAGTTCCTTTAGTACATGTTTCAATGAGAAACCATTTTCAAGGGAAACAACAAATGCGGTCTTTGTAGACAGGTGGCCACTAAAGCAGGTTTGACTGTAACATTATTTTATTCCATATTCTAACGTAGGAAGCCAGATCTGTCTATACAGAGAGCATCAAGAAGGGGATCATGGACTACATCCTGCAAGACCCCGTAGAACAAGAGAGACTTGGTGTTCCCATGCCAACCAAACATTCTAACTCTGCCGGTAGAGAGTGGTATCCCTGGAGTGATGCGGTGGATGATGCGAGAGACTTCATGGAGAACTATCTCTACATCACCCACCCTATCATGACTACTATCCTCTACAAGTGGGAGACACAGTGAGTGCACATTACTGATATAAAACAAAAAGTAGGGAATATTGAGGGGTCAGTGACACAAAGACGTAACTCCATTTTGGTCATTTGGTCATTGACTTTAATGTGGTGTTGGATGGAGTTAAGTCTTTGTGTTTCCTGGAAAGCCCACATTTTTCTGAACATTTTAATATCAAATACTCATTTTGGCAAAATATGGAGTTACGTCTTTGTGTCAATGAACCCTTGATATGATAAAAGGTGTAGTTCGATATTTGCCATTATATGTTTTACTGGATATTGCTGTAGATTATGGAAATTCTGATCTACTGAAAATGTAGATTTGGAATACGTTCATGAGCAATTCCACTTCTGAAACCGGCTACAGTAACTTGTTTTTCTTGAAGATCATAGTTGTTCAATTCTGAAGTGAAGAATATAACATGAAACATCAGACCTTCATCATTTACCTTTCCAAAGTAGTTTAGCTAATGCAGTTTCCCATGAACAAACAACCCAAAACTGAAATGATTGCTCCTGTTACATTCTATACATAGCATATACTTTGTTTTCTTGGGTAGAATTGAATATAATATTTGAAATTTGATCTAGCTTTAGTGTTTAGATTTCTTTTTGTCATAATAATAATATTCTGTTTTTATATAGCGCCCAATGCATCAATGATGTGTCTAAGCACTACAGATATATTATTACCCCGATCATCAGATTCAGGCTTACCCGCAAACAATGTATGCAAATTCTCCACTCCCTGGGGAGCATTCCGCTCATCCAACCACATTAACTTTCGCATCCTACCGGGTACCCATTGAACACCTGGGTGGAGACTGGAAAATGTAGATTAACACCTTGCCAAAGGACATTAGTGCCGCAGCTTGACTCGAACCCTGTACCTTGTGATCTGCAGTCGGGTGACTTATCTACTAGACCACAATACCTCTAATCCAAATAAAGGAAGTTGTTAGCATGATGAAGTTTATCCGTCACTCGATTCATGCCATACTTCATTAATACTTTTTTTCTTCTTTTTTCCAGATATGCCCATCTCAGGATGTTTGACAGAACAGGTATGGAGGAGATAATGCCCCTCACTCCCGAGGCATTCCTTGACCACATCAAGAACACAACGAAGCAGACGAGAGAGATCTTGATGAACGATTGGCTTGAGGAATGTGCTGATATGATCGATGATGAAAGAGATGAGATTGAAAGGTGGATGCCAGAGAATCAGGTGAGTTTGATGGTTTAATGCCGTTTGGTCTACAACCAGTTCATCTACGACCCAATTGGTCTATTTCTATATGGTATACACCCAGCCCATCCACTATACGCATGGTCTAATAAGCATTTTGTCTACTTATCATTTGGTCTAATACCCAGTTTGTCTATTCCCAGTTTGTCTGTTATTCATATGGACTAATAATCATCAAGTGGTTATTAGACCCTATGGATGGTAGGCGAAATGGGCATCAGACTAACTGGGAATTATTCTAACTGGTTATTAGACTAAACGTACAATAGACCGAATGGGTAGAAGACTAATTGGAGATAAGACCATATGGAAATTTAGGCTAATGATCATTAGCCTAAATGGTCATTAGACCAAATGATGAATATATGAAATGATATTATTAGACCATGTTACCTAGTCACTTTAACACCACAGCAACCCTCTGATTACTCTGTACAGGAGAAACTTAGTTTATATCAAATTTTCAACATGTGTTCAGCAATGTATACCATTTTTTCTGATTTCTGCCCCCATGCAGGATGGTAGAATGGCCCAGATGGACCTTTTCTTCAAGTCCCTGTCAACGCTCATGTCCCTCTGCTTGAGGAGCTGTGTAGAGAAGTCCATTCATGATCTTGTGGATTGGTTTCAACTCTATGACGATGGGAACTATTATGATTGCGATTATGATGGATCCGAGCTCAGCCTACCAACCATACCACAGCCTCTCAAGATCTCCATGGTAACAGATACAAATGCATATTCATTTCCTAATTATTGCGTAAGAATACAAGATGTCTCTAGAAAGATGTTTTATGTATATTACAAAAATGTATTGTTGATTGCAAGGTACAAGTACAAACATACGTTTCTCTGAGGTTTAGCATCTCGGTATCTACATATGCCATTCCTTGTGGTACAGTTTATTACCATGGTTACACATTTGGCAAATGCAGGGATGCAACAATCAAAAGATTTAAGGACTTTATGCACTGATTTTAGCATGGAATATATTCAAGAGACAAAACATCATGAAGCGATTTAAAAAGCTTTAACTATGAAAATCAGGTTTGTATATTAGAACAGTCACTGTATTTTGATTGAAGTAAATACAGGACTTGCCAGCACTTTAACATTTTAATGAATTTAAAGTGTGTGATCAATATCAAAAAGCTTTGTAAAATGTTGCCTAAATATGTTATGTTTTGTAATCATCTACAATGTTGCCTAAATATGTTATGCTTTGTAATCATCTACTTGTAGAAGTCAAAAAATGCAAGGGTTTTTCAAAGAAATGTTTCAGTGCATTGAACTGTTTGGCATTAATTGTAATGGGAACTATAATGGTTTTTATTGTGTTCCAGGGTCCCGAGATGTCCAAGGTGTCCTGTGCGTTCACCCCAGACATCAATGGTGTCATAGACATCCTCCATGGGTGTATCCAGACCATGGTGGACGGTGTGAAGGGCATCCACCGGGTCGAGAAGCGTCTCTTCCATCGGGTAGACGCCGTGGCCATCTCTCACATTCCTGCCATCAGGGACGATGAGGAGGTCGTGGAGAGGGCAAGAGAGCAGGTCAAGGAGGTCATCTTGCATAACTATCATGGCCCTGTCAGGTTAGTTAGTTATCGCGCATTCTCGTGGGTTGCCACAAATGTTACAGAACTTTGTGCTGGATCTTGGCTTGAATGATCAATTTCCAACATGTTTAAAATAACAGACCATATTTTATATATTGTAGAGTTATATTTTGAACTGAACATTAACCTGTCCATTTGTACCCCTCTTAATCCATAGTCCATTTGATTCTTTCCATCACATCCCACCGCCGCCACCATTTCCTTCACTTTCTCTACAAGTTATGGCCACACCTAGCCTTAGCTCCATAGGCTAGCTACAGGGCTAACATGCAGTATATTTCCAGGCACTCTAGACCTTTCTTTTTGTGCATGCTGTACTGAGACTCCTACAATAATCGCGCCTTGTTCCTTTTAGTTTCCGTTTATAAAATTCGATTTCAGCTTTCTGTACATTCTTGCATTATACTCTGATGAGTGCAAAATGAAAACCTAAAGTATGGCTCTTTTCAACGCGATTCTACAATAAAATTAACATATCTTTCATGGCAGTTGGTGCTCTTAAATGTAAACTTTGTTTACGGTTACAGGTTTAAGATGGTGTATGCTCCTTATGCCTACCTGCTGAAATCATCATCGGACTCACAGGTCGAGAAGTTTGTGAATAAAGACCAACATCTGAGGGACTATGTCAGAGAGATTGAGAAACTCAAGAAGATGGCGGCTGAAGTTGGTCTCTTTCCTCTCAATGTACCCATGCATCTCTTTGAGTTGGACTGTACAGATATCAATAGGGTAAGTATATTGTCACTTCTCCTTCCTTTGGGAAATGGAAATAGGTTTAGTAAAAAAGGTTTGATCTGATTAAAGTCTCCAAATGTGATGAACCACGAGTCTGGTGTATTGAAGACATCAAACACACACACATTACACCTTAGGTCATGTGTAGACTAACTGAATATTGTTGTTCAGATTTATATTTTAAAATTATATGACCCACTTGTTAACATCCTTCAATTAAAATGTTAAAGAATAAATACATTGTAGTCCCTGCCGGGTCCAACAGATACATGTATATTCAAATTTTAATGCTATTATGCTCTGCTTTAGAAATGAATTGCTATAATAATGATAATGATCTGGATTTATATAGCGCTTAATACGATGTACTATCTCAAAGTGCTTTACAGATTTATTATCCCGGTCATCGGATTCATTCACGCACAATGTGCACCATCTCCATTCCCTGAGGAATATTCCTGCCATATGGTCACCGTGAGGGCATATGGCAATTACTAACCCAAAGGCTTTCGGCATACTTCCAGGTCCCCTTTTCTCTCCTGGGTATGGAGTGGCAAATGTAGATTAATGTCTTGCCAAAAGACATGAGTGCCATGTCAGGATCAAATTCATGACCTTTGAATTTTAAGTCAAGTGCTTAAACCACTCGACCATGACACCTCTATGACCATATTTAACATTGTCTCTCCACAGTGGCTGATCCTGAGATCAAGAGACTTGGCAGATATCATGATCTCAAAAATCGTCAACACAAGTCGAGTGTTCAACCGTGGCATATGTGGGCAATACGACCAGATCGTGAGGAAAATCACCAGTCAATCGGAGAGTACGCATCAGTTGGTCAAACTACAGGAGTATGTGGATAGACTGACCACTGGAGAACTACTACAACTGAAGGTAATATTTTCGTTTGCTATTTTTATTATCTTAACCAGATACAGTTACATTCTCCTCTCTCTCTCTCTCTCTCTCTCTCTTACTCTACTCCTCCTCCCTCCTCTCCTTCCTTCTCTCCTTCCTCTCTCTATCTTCTTCTCTATCTCTTCTCCTCTATCTCAGTCATCATCTATTCATTTGATTATTTCTAAAATATATGTTTTTGTTACTTATAATGAATGGTCCATTTCACGTTCAATTGTGAAACTTGGTTTGTGGTGCACCGACTAAAGATATTAAATCTAACAAAGTACAAATATTTTATAATTTTTGGATGTGTTATACATGTATTATGAAGTCTGGTTTTCCAGTACAGCATTCATTGCAGAGATAGAAGCAATGTTTTGTTTATGTTCTTTTAAAAGCATTGTTGTTTCGACAACTTTTGATTATTTTCTAATTAATCCAAGAGAAGATCTGTCAAAGTGATTTTTCTGAATTGCTACATTTACTATGTTTAATTTAGGAGTATTACTATTCTTTTTCTTTTTCTTTGTTTCTTACAGAAAAAGCTCGAAGTAGCAGGAGGAAACCTGATCTTTCTGATGGACTATGCATACTTGAACAAAGAGGATCTGATGCTGAATGATCAAACATTCACCTGGCCTGATAGAATCATGCCTATCATCAGAAACAGGTCGGTTTGTACATAGTTGGTACCATCATATCTTTACTTAAAGTTGCTCAAGCGTGGGTATATAGAGGGCAGCGCATGGAGGTACGCATATGAGCGTAATAACCATTGGCTCAGTGTTATGTAGTGATCAGAAGTGATCGCCAAGTTGCCTACTTCACGAACAACTATATACCCACGCATGAACATCTTTAAGAGTTGTAGTGTCTGAATCTAATAAATAAACACCTAAATATAAATTATGCATTTTTTAACATAATAAAATTGCAAAACTATTCATATCAAGAACAAAATGGAGGACAATTAAGGAAGAAAACAAGTATCTTTTAGATGACAATTATTAGTTTTGAAATCTTCTTTCATTGTGGAGATATCATTGTGTACTACCTCAGGGCCTAAAGACATCATTGGAAAAGAAAACAAATTAATTTGTTGTGCATTTGCATACATCTTCAAGTGTATTTGCAAAATATTTATTAGTCTTCATGAAAGAATAATGACATTTTCTTTGTCATCTTATGATGCAATTGGTTAATTTCCTACTCTTGCAACTGTCCTTTTTGTACTATTCATATAACATGTATCTTAGTTGTACTTCCACATTATTTAAAATTTCTTTTCTATGTTGATTCTTTCAGTGAAATGAAGCTTCAGAAGGAGCATGACTATGCCGTGTCCAAGCTCAATGATTGGCAGAAGAAGTTTGCTGTTCGTATCAAGGACGTGATGGATCAGGTCAAAGCATTCAGGACCAAGGATCGGATGTCAGAAGCACAGGATTATCTGGATAAACTGATCGATATACAGCTCAAACTAGACGATTTCTATTCTGAGGTGAGTACTATCTTAAAGGGAGTGTAGATTGACGAGACTATGTGTCTTTTCCGTGGCCTGACTCTGGGCCAATCTGGTATACTACGACTACGGACAATGCGACTGCAGCAATCATGTGCGTGCAACATACGCGAAACCGAAGCGTGAGGAGAACTTTGGTCTGTTTCGGGAATGCTGACCATGTAGAGATTAAGTCACTGACTACCGTTAATCAAGTCCATTCGTTACGTGCAGTTGTCCAAAAGAAGATGTAGATGGTATTATATCCCTTATCGTAAGATGTTGCATTAGAAGTGTACACAACAAGAAAAAGAATAGTTTTAGTATAAAAGACGTTTCCTGCCGACTACATCGGAATAGTTCGTTTTTTATTGTGACGTCATGCATAGTCCCTTTTTTCCCTAGGGAAAAAGTGAACTATGCGTTTTCCCAGCGAGCGCGTACATGATTTCTAATGCCTCCGCACGGTCAACTCCCGCGGTGTCACGGCGCTCAAGCCATATGCAATTTACGCTGTGCGATAACTGCACTACACTAATGCAATAGCGCCAGCTAAACAATATTTACATCCTTCAATGTTTAATTTGAGCCGTGCAATTTTCTTTATTTCTTTTCGATCTGAATGTAAGATGTGAATGTGAGTATAAGGTTCATGTTATTACAGAAGTGTACAAGGAATAATACAGATGGAAGGGATATAAAAC
>JARBES010038409.1:0-11241 GCA_030265145.1 Strongylocentrotus pallidus | reverse complement strand
TACATACGTTTGAAACTTTATTCCATCAAAAAGTATTACGTTCCTTTGTAATCCCAGGGTAAAGTGACTTTGTGATAGAAAACGAGAGAGGAAGAAAGGCTCCGACCATCAAAGCAATATTAAGTTATGACATGTATGAACACACAAAAACGTTTATATACAGTTTTAGAAGCTTAATAAACAGGTTGCTTTCATCTCTGTCTATATCATGTACCAATCATATGTACAGCGACATTCATTTTATAATTCTCAGTTCAAGCGAAACATACTAGTTTCCTTCATATAATTGGAATAAAAAGTGACCGTGTAATTAAAAACATGAGAGAAAGGTAGACCCGGAGTAGAGTAGAGTCCATAACTACTAATTTTGGGTCATCAAGATATACATGTATATTTTTCAATAATTCATTAAGTATTTCCGGCCTAATTTGTTCATCTTCATTTATTAAATGATTTATATTTATGTAATAATCGTTCCGTTAAAAAAATAGAAACGTTGTACCTTTAAGAATTATCTGAGAGTGATTTCTTTTAAAAATTATTCACTTTAAACTGTTTTGTTCATATTATCTTTTTATTCCAAAACATAGTAGACTTACTTTTGCATACAACCAATAGATGGGGTGCGTGTGAGTGTGTGTGTGTGTGTGTGTGTGCGAGATAGAAAAACATGAGCAAGAGTGGAAGAGAGAGAGAGAGATGATTTTGTTTCTTTATTAGTTAAACAAAGGTTAAGATCATGTTGATGAACCTTGGTCCTCTCAGCTTTTCAATTTATTCCAAAACACAGTAGGTAGTTCACTTTTACATAACAACCAATACAAGATGGTGTGCCTGTGTGTTCGTGTGTATGTGTGTGTGTTTGCATGTGCATAATTACGATTTTATAGATAAAGAATTAAAAGATATATTTTTTAGACCAAGAATGACTATGTTCATTAAAAAACCAACGAGAATTTCAATTTAGATTATTGCATGCAGCCATACTAATGAGCATCTTCATAGATTTGGTTTTGTTGGTGATAATTTATGTTCGTTTTGTAAACGGGAAATAGAAACATACAAACATTAATTTTTATCTTGCGGGAGCGTTCAAAAGATATGCCAGGCTTTAGTACAACTTTTTGAGTCAGATGAAATTAAAGATTAGAATGGCGAGATATATTTGCTGGGTTGGCAGGTACATGTAGTTGAAATAAAATAAAAATCTGTAATACTATAATTTTCATGGTGAAGTATGGTATATTAATGTCAAGATCGGGGGGACAAGTACCAACTTTAGAAAAGATGAAGAAAACTATTTTTAATTATAAGGATGAGGAAAAGAAAGTAGCCATTAGAATAAAAAAGCTGGGATTACATTTTTTAAAGTGGGAGCAGCTTAGTATTAATTAAGATTTGTTTTCCTCTCAACCGTGAGCTTGTTAAAGTGTAACTCTATTTTGCAGCCTGGTTAATAACTTACTTATTTAGTACATTTTTCTTGAGTTGGGAATTTTAGCCGACATCCACCGAGTACTATGTTTATGTGTGTGTGTGTGTGTGTGTGTTTGTGTTTGTGTGAAGGAGGGGGAGCTGGCAGTACCAGTAAAATAGCCTCCAGTTAGAAAAAAAATTGTTATATAAGTGATTAATATGTACAATTGACTTATAATTCATGTCGATGTACTAAATGAGTTTTTGTTTAATTATGTCTATGTATAAGCAATCAATATTGTAAAGGTGTATTTATATTATTCAATTGGAGGAATAAAACAATTTTTTTTTTTTTTTAAATGTCTGTGGTACATAAGAGAGAGAAATATAAAAATCCATCCATTCTGACAGAGAGGGAGTAACAGATACGCTAAGGAAATAGAGGATTTTAAGAGAGAAAAAAAATCAAAGAGTGTAAAAGTGGTACATTTTTCGTATGATTATTGTTTCTAGTTTAAAAAGAGAAAGAAGAAAGGAAGAGGACGTAGGAAGAAAAAGATTAAGAGTCGAGAACGGAAGAACGAATCGTCTTCTTTCTCTAATAATGTAATGAAACGTCAAAGCTTCCGCGCTTCGCGAGGGAGGGGGAAACTCCCCGTCCCTGCAACCACCCTCCCTCCGCCCCTAGGGAGCGAGCTTCGCGTGCTCACTACCGCCCCCCCTTAAAATAAAATACTGGCTACGCTCTTGAGGTCTATCAACGCTTACATCATGAATAGAACAAACCGCTTAACCAAATATTATTTTCCATCACCTGTACAAATAGATAGTATTCAGGCATAGTATACACCATCCTTGAAAACTGATGGCAGTCTAAAAATAGAGTCACATGTCTGATCACAGGGAGAAGAGTCAATACTAGCCACTTTATGGTTCCAAGGGTTACATGAATCAATTTTTTTTTAAGACGTCAGAATTGCCAGTTTTTTTTCCCACGATGGAGAAATTTGACGTCAGATCATGCCAATAGTTATTCGCTCATCTGTGACATAGGTTTCTATACTTTTCAACGGTGTATTTGATCGCTCCCTGGTACTTTCCTCAATGCCATGCAGAATATATTTTGAGGAAAATCTAACCTTAAAGAAAAATCTAAACCAAACAGACAACTACTCTAAAGAAAACAGAAAAATAAGAAAATTAAACTTATGAAAGTTTCAATTAAATCTTACTAAATATAAGAAAGTTATGAATTATTTAAAAATCATTATAGGTATGAGCGCTTCAAATTGGCTGAAGCAGTAATATCAATGTGATGTGCCGGAGTACTATCTCATCTGTTCCAACATATAAAATGACTCAAATTTGTTTTCCTTCTAAAATTCATGGCTCAGGAGGGTCTATGCCTTTTAAAGGACTTATAATAATAAATGATGTTTATAATATAGTTTGAGTATTGCTTCAAGGGAGAAGGAACTCACGAGAAAAACAAATTAATGATATTTTTGTACACGGCAAATGGGAGAGTTATCCACGTCCTACGTCGCAATCCACTGACCAAACTACCAATTTGAGATTCGCATAGACGAAGTGATCACTTTTTCAAACATTCATAACTTCCTTACTATTGGTCCGATTCATTTCAAACTTTTGCCATCCTGTTTCTGTTATTTTCTGCTTTCATTCAAACCAATTTATTACAAGGGGTGGATTGCCCTTTAATAGACAACTACTCAAAAAAAAAACATACCAAACAGAGAGGCACATTTCTACTTTCTCTGAAGACAGTGTTCCTTTTACATAAAAAGAAAAATCTTTATGGTTTACTGTACATGAGAAACTCAATACGTCAAAAGTCATTTCAAATTTGTGGATATATAGTTGCTGAATGATGGAATGAAAATATCTGTCACTCTTAAAGGAAAATCCAACCTTAATAGACAAGTAATTTATCGTTAAAAAAACAATCAGAGATGCACACTGGTGAAAGAGTTTGAATGAAATCAGACAACAGATAAGAAAGTTACGATTTTTAACAATTGTAATCACTTTACATGTACAAACGGGCACTTCAAATTGGCTGAATCGTTGAACTCATTGTGATGTAGTGCCATACCACTTTCCTATTTGTTCAAACACACAGAAGAATGACTAAAGTCAATGACTAAGATGTTTAACTCAGCAAGATTTTGTGATATGCTATCCATAATATATTTTGAGTAGTGCCCCAAGGAGGAAGTTACTTAGGAAATAAAATAAATATATTTTGTTAAAATGACAAACGGGCGAGTTGTCCATGACAATTGCGCTGACGAAATTGCCTACATGAAATTCGCAAATAGGTAGCATTTTTCTTCGATAATATAAAACAGCTTAGGCCTATTACAAAGGTTGGATTTTCCTTAAATAGTTAGGTACACCGACGGCTCCATCAACAAGGAATATTTAGCATAACAATATCAATATTTACTAAACATTAAAGCGGTCCAAGTTCGATCAACTCACCTGTGAGAGGCACAAGCAAAGAGTGCCGGCTTGTCTCAGCACTCCGCCCTCTACAGGTCACAGTGAATTTCCTAACCCCTTACAGTTCGAAAAGTTATTATAGATCGATCATAACTGGCAGAAAAATCTCTTTCTGCGGTTGTTTTGTACTGTGTCGTTTGAATGGGGGCACATTCCATTATGGTTTGGGGAAACAAGACAAGTAAGTTTATATTTATCAAATTTTACATTATCGAAATACTCGCAGATCATTTCTGCATATAGACATAATTTATCACACAATCAAACGAACACAAGGTTAGGGATGCTTATTGAAATACCGAATATTTATCCTGTTTTAATTAAAGATATAAATGATAGAAACACTTTTTGTAAAGAAATGGTACATTCTTAAAGAGGAAGTAGTGTTAATTTAATCGAAGCATGTTCAGTTGCTCGCCGCCATAACGTAAGACATCATTACAAGATTATTGAGAATTACTGATTCTGCTTGATCTCTGCCTTCTGTTGAAACCCAGATTAAGGGTGAGTATCGAATGACCATATAATAATAATAATAATAATAGTGAACATTCATACTTCGATTATGAAATGACTTTGACTATTTCTGGCAAACAACAAAGATGCCGTTTATTAAAACCATGTCTGGTTAGATTAGTAAATACATGCCCCGTGTTAAAAAGAATTTAAAATTCATCTTGAAAATGCATGAGTATCATCATCATTATCAAGATTGTTTGGTGTTGGAAGGGATTAAACATTGGCTAAAGGGCTGTCATGTAAGACAGCCCTTTTCAAACGTGACATAGTATTTTGTTTGGAATGTAATCATAATAATGTTCTTTTTGTCAAGGTTCTGCCATAGGCTAATGTTTATTCATCGATATATAGGAAAGAAACAACACCTCATGGATAATACATAACGCATAATTCTTTAATTCATATGGTTTATAGTGTAAACCTCCTGCCGTTGTGTGTACAGTGTCTATCGACTGCATTTTCTTCACTATCAATTTAAGAACTTACGTAATTTGGATAGACATAAATTCCACTTTTTCAAATCTACACCCATGTAATTGGGTACCTGCCAATCGGTGAAGTGATAATAATACCAGAGCCCTTAGAAAGAACAGCACTGATACAACACCCCGTGGGTAAACCAATTAATGCTTATATTTATTATATCAAATTATATCCTTAACTTGTTCATGTTATTTTTTAAACAGATTTTGTAAATAGTGCTGGAAGTCTCTACAGGTATGGCTTGGACGAACATGATGATAAGACTTTCCAGGGTAAACAAATTCATTATTTTATTAAATTATATGAATTCTATTCTTAATGTTTCTTATGTTGATTTTCACAGATTAGATTAACATGGAAGCCTGCAGTGCTGGAAATCTCTTCAGGCATGGCTTGGGAAAAGATGGGAAAGCTTCTGCTCTTTCTGATCCTCATTTCATGCCAGAATCAGTCTATCCAATCTGCTCCTCTCTCCTCCTACCTGGTATCATCCTTTACCCCTCCTGACTCTGACTCCACCCTACCATTCAACCACATCGCCATCAACAACATCACTGGAGATGTCTCGACTTGGAACTAAATATGAAACCTACCATGAATACTGGAAGTGTACTGATCCAAATGGAGAGAATTTAAGTGAAAATCAACTCAAGGACACTCCCATCACATGTAGTGGCTGGTGCGGGTTCTGTGAGACAAGGAGCTTGGCTAATATATCATGATGTACAGGGAAACTATTTCCTTATCATGGCAACAGAATACATTCCTACTGTTGGAGCTGTTATGTGGGTGCTGACTTTGTAAATGATTTGAGGGTATCCCCAAAACTGAGCCTTGTCCTATTCACAGGTGTCAGTGGGGGAAAATTATTTTATGTTAAAGCACAACTTTTTAAAATCTGAATGGAGGAGAAATCATATCCCAACCTGATAGCGCTAGCCAACAAACATATACCGACATTACAAATATAATCTCTGTTATTTCATGTCTAGGGCAGACACCGTCTATTTGGGACGCGTGTGTCGCAATACACAAACTATGATCCATTGATCTATTGTTGGAATAGGGGGCTCATACCATTATGGTATGGGGAAAAATAACAAACATGTTTTTATTTTTTATCAAATTTCACATTTTCTAAATATATGAATATAATTTTACGCATATAGAATATACTTTATCCCAAAAATAAATGACCAGAAATATATAAAAATGGTTATTCCTATTCTGTATATTGCTCCTGTATAAAATTGGAAAATAATTATGGTAAAAACATATTCTGTAAATAAATGGTACATTCTAAAAGCGGAAGTAGTGCTTTTAATCGAAACATATTCAGTTTTCAGGCCGACATTTTATAAAACATCACCTGCCTGCTGAGAATTACTGATTCAGCTTGATATCTGCCTTCTGTTGAAACCAGGACTAAGGGTGAGTAGTATGTGAACATTGATATATTTAGATAACTAAACAATTTTCATTCTTTATTCGGCAAGATTAAACATTCACTATGTTAACCATTTCTTATTAGATATGAGTAATACATGTCACGACATTTTTTCATTTTCTAATGTTATTTTCTTTGTAGAATGTGGAGGGTGTTAAAAGTTGGCTGAAGAGATGTCATGGTAAATGACAGCCCATTTAAAAGTGACATATTATTTTTGTAGAGTTTAATCATCATGACGTCCTTTTTATCAAGGTTTCTTGCATGTGCTGATGTTTATTTATCGATATGTAATACAAAATAAAATCACCACTTCATGGATAGTTCATTGCACATAATCAATACACAACTTATGGTTAATCTCTATCTAATTGAGTACATAGTACAATACATTACATTAATCCACGTCTGCCACTCTACACACGCACAATAATAACAGCAGTTCAATTAGGAAGAAAAGCAATGAATATGATGAGGCTGCCCTCGTAATACAACATCACTATTATTATTATTTAAATTATATTTGATTGTATTTTTAAATTTTCGTATTATGGTTGTTACAGATTGACATAAAAACCTGCAGTTCTGGAAATCTCTACAGGCATGGATCGGAAAAAGATGAGCGAGTTGCTGCTTTTCCTGATCCTCATATCATGCCAGACTCGATCCATCCAATCAGCTCCTCTCTCCTCCTACCTGGTATCATCCTTTACCCCTCCTGACTCTGACTCCACCTTACCATTCAACCACATCGCCATCAACAACATCACTGGAGATGTCTATATTGGAGCACAGGAAAGGCTCTACCAACTAGACTCGGAACTAAATCTCAAGCACACGGTCAATACTGGACTCTGCCCTTCGCCAGATGATGAGAATGTCAATGATAATAAACTTCTTGTCGTCATTATAACACCTCTGGACTATTCGCTCATCACTTGTGGTGGTTGTGATGGTTACTGTGAGTCAAGGAGCTTGACTAATATATCACATGATGTTATAAGATATGATTCAGCCAATACTCAGATTGTTGTAACAACAACTGATGTTCCTACTGTCGGAGCTGTTGTTCTAGGTGCTGAATTTGTAGATGATGGTGAGGGTACTCCGAACCAAAGCTTTTACCTATTTACAGGGGTCAGTGGATCTGGTGGTAGGACTACCCCCTTCATTTCAAAGCACAATCTTTTAGACCTGCTTGTAGTGCGAAACATACAACGATCTGCTGTCATGTCGGATAATGTATTCAATCATCTGATTGCTTACAAGGATTATCTCTACTATTTCATTTTTAGAGAAAACAATGTGTACTTGGGACGTCTGTGTCGTAATTCACTAGATAGGAACTACGAGTCATACACAGAGATAGAGCTGCAGTGTGGATCTTACAATATGATCCAATCTGCTCATATCGGACCAGCAGGATCCCAGCTAGCTGACTCACTGAATATCGACGATACGGATGTCTTATTGTACGCGATATATTCAAATGAGATCTCTTCTGCCCTCTGTGTCTATAAGATGAGTGATGTCAAGCAGAGCTTTGAAGAATCTGTCATAGGGTGTAGTCAAGGAACTAGCACTGGCACAACAAACAGTTACCTACAAGGGAGCATGTGCTTTTCGGTAAGCTATTGTGAAGTGACGTCATGATTATGATAACGATTTGTTGTTGTTGAATGAAATCTCTCTTTGCTATTTTTCTGCAATGTGTACCTTGGATGTTTGAAATGTAATTTGTGAAATGGTTAGAATAACTATAAATAAATATTTACCAAATAGTTTAACTAACCTACGTAGAAAAGCAAATATTTGGGATATTTTCTCACTTAACTTAGTTTGTAATTCACTTCATTTCAATCTATATTTTCATTAAAAAATATCATACATAACAAATAATATGCAACAACAGAACATTATCAATAGAAAGAAAAAGCAAGTAGATAAAACAAATTAATAACATGAAGGGTTGAAAAAGAGCAAATTGCCTCAGGCCTTTATTACGTTGACCCCTAAATTAAAGTAATTTTAACTAACAAACAAATAAAGTAAGGAAACAAACATGGAATAAATAACATTTTGCAAAACGAATAAGAACTTAAAATATGGGACTCGTAACGACTTTGGAAATCATTAAGTGATGGGCAATAATTTAAAACTCAACAATGCTTATCAATTTGTCAACCTTTGATAAAACATTCGTTTCCTGCATGTTCACTTTTAACATGGAGCAAAGTTGTACACAAAAGAAAGACATATGGCGAGCAGTGGACCAAATCAATCTGGCGATACGAATGAAATACATCAAGTATAACCAATGCAAGAGGACTTTAAATATTCAGGGAGTATCCACGGTACGTGCCCTGGACGCTAGTCTAATACATTCTACTTCCACTTTCACTACCGTTAGTTACTTTCAGAACAAAGTAAATCATGCAACACAAAAATTGATTCAATGAAAAGGAATTTTTCATTACAACATATCTGTATCTGCTTCATTGTATCACACAAAGAAATATAAAGTGGGGGGGGGGGGTTATGTGGTGACTATGTATGTGTTCAGAACGTTGCCTTTAAAAAAAAATGTAGCTTTGCAATGTATTTGACTTATATTCGAAAATGCATGTGGGCGTTCCTCCCTGCCAGTATCCACCAGCGTTCAATCCGCAAAATTATGTTTGAATCATAGACAATTTGGTATGATGGTGCCAAACACACCTTTCACGGGTATGGCAGTTGTACGGTACGTCTCTTTGCCTCACCCAACATCACCATTATTGATGTAATAATAATAATAGGAATTTCGGCGCCATCTA
This sequence comes from Strongylocentrotus pallidus, assembly GCA_030265145.1. NCBI lineage: Eukaryota > Metazoa > Echinodermata > Echinoidea > Camarodonta > Strongylocentrotidae > Strongylocentrotus > Strongylocentrotus pallidus. Next base: position 2,034 of record JARBES010038409.1, on the reverse strand, counting down.
TCTGGAAATTCTATTCCGAGGCGCATTTTTTATTATCCCGGCTTTAGCCTAGCTGCCATTACAGCGCTCCAGCATTTCAAGGAATTAATTCCTGCCAGGTACCCAAAGTGTAATACAAAGTGTTAACAACCATCATGTTTACCACACAGAGAGATGTCAGGCAGTGGTACTGGTCAAATGTGATAAGCCCGTTCATATATTTTTTTTGTCATGACAGCATTCCTTGGACCTATCAGATTTTCAGTGTACTGCGTATTATGAAGAAGATGGTCAACCGGTGCCTCTCTACCTGTATGCCAGTGGAACGGTTCCCCTCTCTACCTCACCCATCATCACCATTCCTGATGTAATACCCACCTCCATTGCGACAGCCATAGAGAGACATCACACAGTGGCATTCATAGGAGATACGCAAGGATACCTCCATAAGGTTTGGTACCTTCACATTGTAAATAGATCATTATGAGAAATGTATTGGCTTGTATCGTACGATGCCATGGCAAATCAAAGGACAATATTGTATAGAGCTAACTCTCCATTTTGGCAAAATGCAGTTTCAATAATCTGTCAACTCACTAAACCTATTCATCTTATTAAACATTTTCTTCAGTGCATTTACCCTTCCACATGGTATCTTTATAAACAATGATAACATTTATAAAAGATAGTGATAAAGAGTATAAGTATGTTTGTCATACAGATAATATCTACACACAAATATAATTTGTATTCGAATTATATTACAAAAAACATTCAAAAACGTTTAGTAAACAAAAGATATACAATATATATATCTCGTATGAGTACTGAATGCCTGATTGCCTAATTGTATGAAGAACTCCATGGTATTGTGTCATGTAAAAAGTAATGGAAATACTGTATGCCATCTAATTAGAAATAATTATGAAGAAGTCAATGATGTTGCAATTGTAGGTGAGGGTTATTTATCCGTATTAATGAAGCCTCAATATTCAAAATTTGTTTCACGGAAAATTACTAGGCCTACATGTTTACGATATCAAATAGGTGGCCTTATTCCTTGTATTACTGCCTTTACTGTCATACTTTATCTTCCCTAATACCCTGAACATTTTCTCTTGCTCATTAGGAACAAAATAAAATACACTAAACCATATTTTGCTTGTGATTCTCTAAATAGTTGAACATAGTGAACGGTTCATTTGGCTACGTATATGAAAATGTCTCTCTTGGAGGTGGATCTGTCTTACAAGAGTTGTTCCTTGATGAATCGAAAGAGCAGCTTACCCTTGCTACAAGTTCAGACGAAGGTTCAAAGGTAAGAATCTGCAGATAGATATGATATATAATTTATCTTGGTTATGACAGCTGATGTCAGACTCTATATGACTTCAGATGTTTTAGCAATTGCTTAAATTTGTTTATTATTTCATTTTCATATTAATATTCAGGTTCTCACGATAGATTTAGTCAACTGTGGCCAGTACCAGAGCTGCGGGAAGTGCATCGGTGAGGATGAAGGAAATGCCGGAGACCCCTACTGTGGATGGTGTACTCTAGAAGCAAGGTGAGTGCATTATACGGGTCGACAAAATAGACGATTTTCCGTTCCCTTTTCCGAATTAACTAGATAAAAGTTATTTAACATGCATTCTGTTGACTTTACTTCCACACAGGAGGATAAGGGATCAGGCGTGATGTCATACCATGGAGAAAACCACTAATTCCACTTTTGCTATGTTCACATCTTGATTATTTATGAATGATTACGTGTATACAAACAGGATCTTATCCATTAATCTTTATTTATATTTATAATTTTTCTTGTTTCCACACCCTTTTCTCTTCAAGATGTACAAGATACGAGGAATGCCCATTTCCTGACGAGTCAACTCGATGGCTGTCTTACAATGCCTTGCAGTGCGTATCCATCTTAGATGTCCAGCCTGATCATAGACTGCCTTATCAAGATTCAGAACGAGAAGTAGGTGTGGGTTCTTTTTTTTTTGGGGGGGGGGGGAGGGACTTCATGTTTATTAAAAAAAAAAAATTTTG
>JARBES010038356.1:0-11241 GCA_030265145.1 Strongylocentrotus pallidus | reverse complement strand
TATTAGGACACTGCTAACGTTTAAATTTCACAGATAGGACATACATGACATATTCATAATTCCTGCAAAGTTCTACATAATGTGAGGTTGGCTGCAAAAGGGACATAGTACCTTTAAAGTGCAATCCAACCCTTGTATGAAAGCAGGAAAATAGCAGAAAAAAAAATAGCAATACCGAATAGTTTGAAATGAATCGGACCAATAGTGAGGAAGTTATGAGATCACTAAGTCTATGCGAATCTCAAATTGGTAGTTTGGTCGGTGGAATGTGGCGTAGGACGTGGGTAGCTCTCCCATTTGCCGTGTACAAAAATTTCACTAATTTCGGTTTTTCTCGAAAGTTCCTTCTTCCTTAGGGCACTAATCAAAATATTTTAAGATAGCATTATATTTTAGGTCCTCTAAAAGAAACTACCCTCCTGATCCATGAATTTTTGTAAAAATAATTGTTAAAGTTATTTTATTTGTCGGAACAGATTGGAAAGTAGTCTGACACTACATCACATTGGCATTACTGCTTCAGCCAATTTGAAGTGCCTATACGTATAGTGATTACAACTTCAAAAAATCATAAATTTCTTATATTTAGTCAGATGTCATTGAAACACATTAATCAGTTTGCTTCTCTGATTTTTCTGCTTTCGTTTTAGGTTGGATTTCACTTTAATCAGTACCAGTGTTAAAATCAGGGAGCTAATCAAAACCCAAAATATATAATTTTACAAAGTCATTGTGTTGCACAAATATGGTTATGGTAATGTTGTTTTTATTTATTGAAAATTCATTTGCAAGTAGATGGCTCAATAGTAGAATTTGCACACTGCATAAAAACATCAATAATTATACAAACATAAATTGGTGCATAGTTGCACTGTCTAGCATAAATTTTACACGCAGTTACTTTTCCACAATGGTGACCGACGTATTTTAAAGGAATTATACTGAAATTCTTCGATAATTGTGCTTGTGGGTGATAGGCCTAAATACTGAATAATATAATAGTCAAACATAATCTTACAACGAAATAGTTTTTATTATCTACACGTCTCACAAATCGGAGCTATTACTTAACATTGAGGAACGTTACACCACCTCAAGAAAAGAAAAAAAAGAAAAAATATATATTTCCTGACAACAGTAGTGAATAATTCAAAAGCGGCATCTGCGTATTGTAAATGAAAGTTAATTTGAAGAATTAAGACATAAATCTACACTTTCATCCCTTTATTTACAAGCCAGTAATAATATACAAATTACATAACATATTTTAACTTTCTATAACATTTTGAAAGTAGCAAGTTTGTTATAAATTCTTGTAATAATTGAAATAGATTATCACCGTATTATGGACATTAATAAGGAAATATGAGCATCATGATCAATATTGCCAACTTGTTAATTGCATAACATGTTCATTATTGTTGATCCAACATGTATCAATGTTGGCACCATTCCCCTCTGCCTCGCTAGGGCTGCCTCTATATTTCTTCGTAAGTGTCTTCCAGATCTGATTTTGGAATATCTGGGTAGGGTACGGTAATGGTGGGTTTATTCAGACCTTGATAGGTATGGGGGTCGGTAAGATTCTGGTAGTTTGGGGTATCTGTATAAAGGTCTTCGTAAGTATTAGGGTCTAGGTTGGAGTCATCAAATGCAGGGTTCTCATGCTTTGATGATGAGGTCTCGCGTGCCTTGTTTGGTGGGGACCGTTCGGCCTTTGAACGTCTTTGTTTCTTCCTGGAAGTGAAATTCAATTAGAGAAAACACATTTATTTCCTTCTTCTTGGTAAAAACATTGCGATGACACATACACACACAAACGCACGCACATACACTAAAAGTTGTAATACAATTGAAGGAGGAAAGGTCCCTTATAATCATAACAGCTGCATGCGGGTGATTGTGGATGGACCTTATAATACAATACCTTCAAAAACATTATAAACAAACTGTCTGCATCCACGTAAACATATAAACACAATTTCCTGTAAAGTCTTAGTATTACCAAAATATGATTAAGAATCAGATTTCACTTTCATTTAACATTCATTTTCCTCGGGTTTCGATTTGAATATCAGATTATTAATGCAACAATTGATCAAGATTTTCCTTGTCGATCCAGCAAAGATTAAGTTTTGTGTGCAAATATTTCCTTACTAACCCTAAGTAGTGTACTGTACGTAATTAAAACACACATCATTTTAAAGGAAAACCACAGAGGGTGATATTAAATCTTTGATTTCATTTACGTTGCAAATATATTGAGTCTTTCTGTAGTGTTGTTGTTTTAATCATCTTTTTGCAACTTATGCAAAAAATGGATGGAACTTTGCTATTGTTTTAAGTGTTTGTTAATTTGGTGTCTATTTACAGTGCATTTTAACTTACTTAATGCATGACCCTTAAATAACGGTCTCCCTGTCACTTACCTTCTAAAGATGACGAGGGCGAGAACAATGATCAGGATGATAATAATGAGGGCAGCCATGGAACCCCCTACTATCAGTCCTAATGATGCACTGGGAAGGCCACCTATAGAGTTGCAATAAATGAAATATGCCTCACACACTGTATCAATCAAATACAGGAATCCCCTGGCTCACGTATTAAAATCTATGGAGACTGTGGAATTTAGTATTTATTTGTATTCGTTTATTAATTCCTTTTTTGTGTGTTTATACATGTAATGTGCAATCAGGAACATTGGCCACTTTAAGATTTTTGCAATATTGACAGCTGGACACAACAGCGGTTCATATGAGTAAAGATTGAATCGCTGCTGTTAAGAAGTTCGAAAGCATGAATAGAAGAAACAATGGGCTCTAAAAGTATGTGTTTAGAACCTACAACTTACAAATGATAGAACCTTGCCATGGGTTGTGTGCTGTCCATATAATAATTTTCCCCATGATTTGTGGGATCTCAATGACAACAAATTTATTACAATTGACATTCTGTATCAAAAATATTATCTATCTTATTTTGTTCATGGCTGGAAGGTTAACAAGAAGTACATGAAGCGTTGTTGCTAAAGGGTATTATGGTCTTGTTGATAAAACGATGTAATATAGCCCAAGTCCACTCCAAAATTAACTTACTTTCAATAGAAGCAGAAAATCAGACTTACCAATTAAAACAAAGTCTGAGCAAAATCGGATAACTAATAAGAAAGTTATGAATTTGTAATGACATTAACAACTTTGAAAATCACTAGACAAATTGGCAACTCACTCATGAGTCTGTGACGTCATGTCCTCACTATCCACTAATTATTTTCTTTATATTGATGATATACATTTCCTATTTTCTCCTTAAGAATCTTATTTCTTAATACCAGCATCCAAGTTAGATTAATAGTAATATGTTTTTATGTGGGTGCACTAATATAGAGTAATTTTCCCAATTAAATCATGAAACAAAATAATTGAATTTTGATAAACTATTTATATACAAATCAATATTTATGAATATACAATATTCAGAAAATAGTATACATTCTTAAAAGTTCACAAAACATTTTGTGAAGTGTCATGCACGCAATATGATACAAATCATATAACCTGGGCAAAGGCATGGATAAATAACGTTTTGGGGAATCAAAAGGGAAGTTAATGGTATTAAACCATATAGAGAAATTAATAAATAGTGAGGACATGAAGTCACAAACTGATAACATCTTGGCAATTTGGGTTGTGATTCTCATTGTTCCATAGTTTTGTATGCTTTTTCAAAATGTCATAACTTTCTTACTAGTTATCCGATTTTGCTCAAACTTTTTTTGATTGGTTTGTCTGATTTTTCTGCTTTTACTGAAAGTAAGTTATTTTTCGAGTGGACTTGTCCTTTAAACTGTAAAGGGTTCAAGTCTATTATACCATACATGCAACAGCGTTAAGAATTTGAGGAAAGGTATATACACATTTTGTTCAGGTTTTCTGTAAAATTAACTGAACTTCAAGACTTCAATTTGATTTTAAAATGCTTGTTTTTTAGCTTTTGTTAGCATAAAATATACCCTACGGGAATGCAGTACCTGACGCCGACGGGTGTTTGTTTCTGTGTCAGGAAGTAAAACATAACCATTTTTTATATAGTTCGACAAAGTGTTTGCTGACATTCTTTGGAATATTGTGCCACCAATGGAACAGGAGGGACTAAAGAATGTCAAAGTATGGTTACATTGAGATACACGCATCATTGAAGGACTAGCAGTTAAGATAGAACTTTGTGATACACCTCTTTATACATTGCCAATGCGAAACATAATTATGGTCCCTGTATCAAATATGGGAATGGGTAGAGTTTAGTAGTCAAAGTTTGAATTATCATGGAAAAGGTTTTATGTTAGAACATAGCATTGATCAGCCTTATAATGCTCTTACCTGATTGTATAGTCTTAGCATTCACAGGCTCTGACCAGTTACTAGAACCAACTCCATTAACAGTCCGTACCTATATAATCAAACATGGATATCATTACATAAATTATTCAATACAGTTTATCATATTTCGTAACAATGAACGATATTGTTTCTTGTCCTTTTAGCAACCGAGTCAGGGCAAATCTCAGATTTGTTATACAAAATACTTGCTCTTTTATGCCCTTTCCACAATCGAACCATGAGTACTAAAACATATCTATAGCTGTCCTTTTAGTGGCCAAGTGAGGTCAATTCTCAGACCCCTCCCCAAACAAAAGAAGAAAACAAATCAGCTGTCAACGTTTGGTTCAGGCATCGCAGCTCAAGTGCAGATTCTCAAAAGGGATATTTGAAAAAAAATGCTCATCAATGTGTGTTCGAATTATAGGGCAATTTACCAGTCTGAATTTATAGGGCGAATTATCAGTCTGAATTTAGTGCTCGTGTCCTCTGAGTGCATCCATTGTTAAGTCCATTCAAATCTATTGCATTCTTACATTGTACGCCCAAATACAGCTACCCCCAGTCAATAGTGAATTTTTGACCACTATATATGCATTATCATTTATTATAGTCAGCATTTTTCTCTCTTATGAGGGATTACTGACTTTAACGCCCTCCCTCCACTTCTTCTTGTCTCAAGCATCCTCATCATTTAGACCAACCCCACTGGGTATTCTACTTCACCATATCTTTCTATCAAATATTGATCTTCCTTTCCCTCTTATGCCATCCACCTCCAGATCCCACGCTCTTTTCACATGTTCATCATCTTCACTTCTCAAGCAAGACCCATCCATGTCAATCCACTCCTCTTTACCAGTTCCCAACAGTTTCTTCCATGCCCAACCTTTTTATGCGGTATATAAATACATACAAGTACATGACATGTATTACCCGAACTGAGTAGATGGTTTCTGCTATCAGGTCTATAACAGTATGCTCTCCTTCAAACGCACCATTCAATACTTCCTCCATCTTATAGCCACCATCAGTAACGAGATCAGTTCGCTTGTAGCGGATGATATACTTCTGGATGTTACCATTAATGTTAGATGGTAGAGGAGTAGACCAGGATACAGTGAAGGAGCTTGTAGTACTTTGTGATATAGCCAGGTTGATCGGACTAGGTGCAACTGTTAAGGGAAAGCAGATAATAAGAGTTTTTATTAACAAACTTTTACCAACCTTGTATTAGATCATGTACATGATTGTACATATTAATCGTCTCGGACAGGTCTCAAGATGTCATAGGAAAGGGTCTACACAATATGTATTCAATTCAAACTGTATTTAAATAAATAATATATTGATTTTATCTCATTTCCAAGCGTAACAATAATTGAACCAAAAGAGTGAAAGAAAAAAATGTACACCGTATTAGGCAGGCAAACTCTCACTTTCTTCATATCGTTTTGCGGATAGTCTTACTGCTCCTATCATTCTCCTCATGGGAAATGTGTTTAACTCTAACAATATCAAAGTAAATAACAGCGATTTGCATATCTTTTGTATATATGTCAGAATAAGACCATTTTCCTTACAACAATCCAAGAAAACTAGCTGATGAGGTCTCACCTTCTTCAATTGTTCTGCCGATAGTCTCCCTGCTCCCATCACTCTCTTCGTCTTTATTTGATGCAGTTATTTGGATGGTATAGTCCAGATATATATCTAACCCTCTTATCGTGTAGGAGCTTGTGTCATTAGGAACCGTGAGAGAGTTCAACAAAGTTGAACCAGAGGGAGCGTAGTAGATCATGTAATGAGTCACTCCACTCCTGCATTCTGCTGATTCCGAGGGGATGTGCTTAAACATAAAGGTGTAAACACATGTTACATGCAACACATTTACATTAAAGAACTAGTAAACAAAACTAAAATATGTTATCAAAGTTTAAATACAGTTTCTCGCATTAATAAGGATGCTGCAATCAACGTGATGGAGCTTTCTGCTGAACCAGAATATCTTGATCACAAAACATCTTTATATTAGATTTCTACTGTGAAATTAAATTAAAATTGTATTTGATGAGCCCCAAAGCACACACTTTCATCTTGCGAACAGGAAAATTGATACTCATGTTTTCAATTAGGAAACATTTCATTTAATCAAATGTTGAAGTATGTAAAGAATGTCAAAGGTATTTAAGTGAAGTAAGTGAATTAAACGTTCATATTTGACATATCTCGATGAAATTTTAGGCAAAATTAAGTCTAATATGGTTAGTACATACAATTTTCTAGCTCCATTGCCTAACGTTGAGGTTGTACCTCAGTGTATTAAATTGTGACTATTAACAGTTATGCATTTGGCATTTCACTAAGTGACAAAAATAGCCATTCTTAAACAGTTCATACCTCCCATGTCACCTCTAGCTCTTGCAGGTTGATGGCTGAAACTTGTAGTCCCGTTGGAGAAGCACTGGGTTCTGAAGTTTAAAATTATATATAAGATATTAAATTGCTTTGATCTATAATAGATGATGTCATCACAGGTACATGTAGGTCATGGCAAAATCATGCAGTACTCTTACATGTACTCTTCGTGTGGTTCTAAATTATAAGTAAAAATAAAAGGAAACTACCATCAGGCAAAACACAATGAGGGGCACTATAACCATTTTTGGGGGACATGCATGTTTTGTAGAAGAAAATGTCTTTGTCACATTTTAGAAAGAACGAACAATTTAACGACAAAAAGTATGGAATCAAAAATAGAAACATTTAGATGTGACAGATTTTACTCATAAAACTAGATATTTTAAAGACCCTTCAATCCAATGCGCATACATATCCTAACTGTATGTCGACATCGTTTACTTATAATGTTATACGTGTACTTTCTTGTAGACAAGTGTACTTTGAAAAATAACCATCTTCAAATGTTTTATTCTGCACTCTAAAATCATGTCAAATCCTTGGCAGATTAAATTATCTATCTTCTGAGCAAACTTACTTATACAGCGAGTTATTGCTTTGCTACTAGGAGACACAGGTCCTGTTCCACCGGTTCCTTCCCTTACCGCTGCTACACGAAACATGTAATCTATGTCGGGTGTCAGGTTACTAACGATGGCTGATGTTGTGAGTTGATCTACTCTCTGTTCCGTTACCCAGTCACCATCCTGATTTACCAAAAAAACATATCCTACCAGAGTAGGATCACCTATGTCATCTTCTTGAGACCATGCATTCCATCGAAAACCTACTGTAGTTGACGTGGTGCTCGCTATCACTGGTGCTTTCTCAATGACTGGCAGAACTGACAAAAAGAAAACAAAAGACAGAAATAGTTACTACAATCTATTGAAATAACCATTAAAATCGATGACACACTATAATCGAAGTTCTTTTATACAGTCAATATGTTTAACATTTATCAAAATACACACGAAAACTAGCAATTAACATAACTGATGCAATCTATTGTAACCCGGCCTCTAAGCAGACAGCGTGACTGGGAGCGATTTTTCGTTAAAAGCCCGTCTGAACTAGTTTGGCCAAGGGGATTGGACCACCCAGCGACGTCACTGACAGGTGGCTATCTCATCAACTCGGCTTTCAATTAACATAACAAAACGAGGATCATGGGGGACCAACGGGCACCGCTTAGGCTTTGTGTTCTGTTAAGAGGGAGCAAGTAGCTACAAGTAGTACAGTGGGGCTTTAATATATTGAATTAGTGCTTCCTATTTCACACGTATCTCACAGAAGCGCAGTAGAGTAAAGCGATGTCACGCAGTTTACTCACCATAGGTTGCGTTGGTAACGGGCGTACTGGGATAGCCTATGTTTCCAACATATAGAATGCAAACGTATCCACCATATTCCTGTGGATACACGCTATCAACATGAAAGACAACAGCTCGTTCTGACCCTGAGACAGTGCTAGATCTTCTGGTGATTCCTGTCCTGTTATAGGTGCTTCCAGTACGTCTATAAAGATCGACCGAGGATGCATCGGGAGGTGGAATATCCTCAACATAACATGTGAAGCTAGATGGTTGGTATGGGTTCACTCTCACTGGAACCGATCTTGATATTCCTATCAAGAATTAAACCAGATATCAAATATCAAATTATTCACATCAACACATCAACACAGAGCAAACTCTAACTCAAACCAAAAGGGAGCGCTATAACAATAGAGGAGTTAGGTTGACTTGAAAATGTTGGATGGTTATTAGTTTAACATTGTTTATATTTAAAGTAGAATAGAATAAGTTTCGACTTTCGAGGTACTGGTATGTTTCCGACAGTATACCAGAGACGGGGGCACAACGCCTGGCCTTAAATTTCTGCATTAGATTTACAGGTGTTTATTTCCAATAGAATGTCCCAGTCATTTTAGACATAAACTGTTTTTTCAGGGGATTTAGCATTCTTGTGTGGCTGTGGGCACCCCTATTTTCTCCGGTTCACAGTCAGTACCACTCTAGCCATTGGTTATATTTAATTTAATTTTTAACTCATTTTGAACTCATTTTTAAACTAATTGTTAAGGTCCGTGGCTTAAGGTAAATCTACATATCCATTTTGTAATTGGTTGTGTTCCGATTGGCTAGTAATATCATGTGTAATTGAAGCCTTGCCGGGCGCATGAAGAGTTAAGCGCCATGTACATGAGTTCGTTTGGGCCAGTTTAATGTGTTCCGTTTTCGAGTTAAGATGTGCTGATAAATTCTTTTGGGTATAATTACTTTGACAGTACGGTCCAATCCAGCCTTCATGGCATTGTCCCTCGCAAAGACCCCTCTCCGTCTCGCAAGCCTCTGGAGCACAATGACATTGCTGAAGACAATCCAAACCAAAGGTACCGACTTCACACTCTGAAATATAATAAAACAAAAGCGTAAGGTCACATATTAGAAACATATGATAGAAGAATAGTACTTTAACAACAATTTTAACCAGTTGAAAGCAAAGCCCTGAGTAATTTGTCATGGGGTGTAATGGAAGCGTGTTACACTAACATCAAATGATGTTAAATAATTCTATTTTCATCTTGATTCCTCCTAATTCAAAATGTAGTTTTACATAAAGTTTTCACTACTGACATGATCACTTACATCAACAATTAAATACAACCTTCTTGTGCTCTCTCGAATTTGCATTCAACATATTTGTCATGTCTTCAATTATTGTTAAAGCCCCACAAGTAAAGCGGTTTGTAGCCTATTAAATATGGCTTGTTTTGAACAACAATGTAATTAATATTTGAGAAAAAATGATGGACGTAGATATATTTTGCATTTTTTTAAACAGCATATCAAGATTCTAGGTCCCTGATTGGGGAACTGCAGACATACAATTCACTACTGACTGCTATGCAGGAAAGCAAATATATATATATATATATATATATATACGCATGAAGTTAGAAATGGATACAAGCAGTTAGCGCACACCCTTATTTCAGAATGTTAAACTTTACCTCCATAAATGCTTTGTCAAGTTATCTTTTGGGTGAATCCACGCAATGTATACGATATATTAAACAAATATTTACTGCTGATTTTTTTAACTCACGATTTAAACTATACTACATGTACATGTAGCTCTTCCGTGTTCTTAAGACTGCGCTATGCCCTTCAATTTTGTTTCGGGGCACAGTAGAGTTTCAAGATAACTTTGGGCGTATAGTAACCTTGCCTTTTGAAGAAGTCAATATTTGTCTACTAGAATCCCCCTCCACAGTAAACATTATAATAATGTTTTTACGATCCCAGCACTATGAAGATATATGTGGTTGATATGACCATTACACATACAAGTATTTGTTAGCGTCACATACATGTGTACTTACAAACAAAATACCGTGTGTGTCAAGCACACTGTACCATTCATGTATGTACATGTTGTATGTATTCTGGAGATAAATAAACAGGAATAGGTATGGAAAATTAAACACCCTTTAATAAATAATGGCATTTCACCTTGACATTTGACCTGGCCACTGCGTACTTTGTATCCTAGAGCGCACTTCTGCTCAGAGCACTCTCCAGTCTGTTTATCACATGGTTCATCATTCAAGCAATGACATTTATCAGTGCATTGAGATCCATAGTAACCGTCTTCACATTCATCTGGAACTGGGGATGATAAGAAAAAAAAAATAGAAATCAAAATTAGCAAGTACTACAAGCAAATATGATAGCTCATTAAAACTAGATTGTTGCCTCATGAATATGGATCTAAATTTGCACTATCGATTTCAATTATTACACATATTCTAAAAATTTAACAGTGCATTCACTAAATATATGTGTGTATTTTAAAAAAGAAATCATCTCCTCTATTACAAAACATGATATGGACCTTGTAGTAGATAAGCCTGGTGCTAAACAAGATATCCCAAAATGTCGTCCAGTCATCTGCTACTACTACTACTACTACTACTACTACTGCTACTACTACTACTACTACCACTACTGCTACTACTACTACTAGTACTACTACTACTACTACTACTACTACTACTACTACTACTACTACTACTACTACTGCTACTACTACTACCACTACTGCTACTACTACTACTAGTACTACTACTACTACTACTACTACTACTTCTACTACTACTACTACTACTACTACTACTAATACTACTACTTCTACTACTACTACTCCTACTACTACTAACAATGATAATAATAGTAATGATAATAATAGTAATGAAAATGGAATATATGGGATTAGTTGTTCCAAAACACAGCTTAAGAGTGGTTTGTCTGATTTAACTTATTTGGGGAAAGCATTTATGTCATATTATATTGTTATCGTTGCTGACTATGACTTACCTTGACAGTTGTCCCCA
>JARBES010037839.1:0-11250 GCA_030265145.1 Strongylocentrotus pallidus | reverse complement strand
CACCCCCCCCCCCCCCCCCCGTGTTAAACGTTCACATTTGTTAAAGGATCAATAACTAGGCCTCCTATGATCAATGTTATATTTTTCAGTTTTTATATGTTGATTTCAATAGTAAAGGCGGGTCTTTTGTAAAGCGCGTTTGTGGTTTGGTAGATGATTTCCTTTCTAAGCATGCAAGCCAAGCTGACGAGGGAATCCATTTTGTGCAGTTTCTTAATATTTGATAACAGTCCATTTTGGTCTTGTTTTTAAATCTCTTTCTTTCTTTCTCTCTCTCTCTCTCTTCTATGTCTCTCATTCTTTCATTTCTTTCTTTTCTTTGTTATCCCCTCTTTTTTATTTATCTATCTATCTCCCTCTCTATATATCTTTCTCTCTCTCTCCCTTTCTCTCTCTCTCTCTTTCTTTCTCTCTCTCTCTCTCTTCTATGTCTCTCATTCTCTCATTCTTTCTTTTCTTTGTTATCCCCTCTTTTTTAATTATCTATCTTTCTCCCTCTCTCTATATCTTTCTCTCTCTCTCTCTCTCTTTCTCTCTCTCTCTTTCAATTATTCTCAATATTTCCCAACCCCCTCTATGCCCCTTCATGAAACTGCTATTTACCCCTGCCTATTTTCATACTGCATTTCGGACCCGCCCACATGTTTATCTCTTTCCGATAGGTACGACAAATACTCTCGAATGACAAACCCTAAACAGCGTCTGATTCCTAATCATTCACAATGTCAAAGAATTTTACTCCACCAGAAAACTCTGATTGCGATTTAATGTAGCGCCTCCTCCCAATTCATTACGGGTGATGAGATAAATTGCGAAGGTTGTGCTCTGGACATACGACTATAGAAAACCTCCCTTCGGCGGAAAAGAAATCAATGGCGGATGTCTGAGAAGATTTTTCCAACAAGTTTCATACGCTTTTCTCGACCAAGCAGTCGAAGATCCTACGAATTGTTTTGTTCAAAAATGCCAACAAAATAGGGCATTCCTTTTCTTCCTTCGCAACACCCCTACCTCTAAACTCTAGAGTGTGAAAGGCAGTTTAAATGTGTCTCAACGACTTTAACTTTGAATATTAGTATAGTTGGCACTTGGATGGAGTAGATGGATAACCACTTGTGATATTCAACAGATATAGAGGTGGTGAGCAGTGAACTTTTTTGGACATCTCTCTCGCCCTCGCCCCCGAACCTCCTTCATCTCCCCCACTCCGCCCTCCTCCCGCCTGTGTCTCCTTTTCTCTGTCTGTCTTTCTCTCCCTCTCTCTCTCTCTCTCTCTCTCTGTTACTCACTTTATGTTCCCGATTTCTCTTTCTCTCTCTGTCTTTCATTCCCTCCTCTCCAACCTAGTTGTTTATTCACGTTACTCAAATCGTCAAATCGCTTGCGAAGTAGTCCTCTCAATTTCCAAAATTGGATGATTACCTGGAAAATATTTACTCAGCAAAGTTTCACGACCGATGCAATGTCACTGTCCTAGGAAATACTGTGACGGCCATAACATTTTTTCGTTGATTGATTTCATTTATCGGTATCCCGGCTCAAGGGGGGGGGGGGGGGCCTTTGGCAATAAAATTAAATAGTTTATGTTCATTTTGTTATATCATTAATCGCATTCTCATTAAACTTTCCTGTAGTTGTTGTTGTACTTGTATGATGTCGCAATTGCAACTCTTACCAGTTTCACAATCTTTCTTAAATAAATGAACTTTGAACTTTGACCTCCCCCGTTCAGATACTACGTTGTGCTGCATCCACTCCAGGCCAGGTCCTTTGTGACGATGGGGAGGGCTAAAAGGGTCATAACAGCTCTTTGGTTTTCTTCATGTATGTTTTCAAGTCCCGCCATATTTAGCAAGGTAAGCATGTTCTTTTTCCTTTGATATTTGCTATTTCACCCCCCCCCACACACACACACACACACACACAGACACGAACACACACACAAACACACTCTTTTGCGATTATCATTTGTATTCTTGAGAAAAATACAAAATTAATAAACAACATTGTTATTGTCCTGACTCAGCATTCTAGTGTTGTAGCTACCGGACGCCTTGGGGGCACTCCAGTAGAATGGCAAACAGAGGGGGGGGGCATGAAATAGTGAAAGAAGATCGGAGAAAGGAGGGTAAGATAGAAAGCGTTGAAAAAAGACGATGTTTGCGCTCTTCGCTTTACAACTTTAGCCACATTGTAGTTATTAACTAACGTGTTAAACGGTTGTATACACTTCGTGCATTCGTTATTAACCAATCTGAAATGTAATTCTTTTTTATCAGGAACTATTGCAATAATGTAAAATAAAGCAATGATGTGGCAATCACATGGGCAGTGAAAATGAATGTCCATTGCATTGTCATATTTTTGACCCAATGCTAAAAAAGACTTCCTAGAAATTTCAGTTTTTTGATACCCTACATTCGTGAGAATGGTACTTGAGAGAAAAATCGAATCAGTATTCTTTGAAGAGCTGGATTATAACGGGCACTACACGTAAGGGAGTGATAATGGCCGAATGAGTAATGACCCATCGTATACTGTAAATTGACCACCGGCTTTTAAGGAGTAATTGATGGTTATAGCTACATTAACAATATGAAAGATGAAAGAAAGTGAAACAAAGCGACAATTAAATCAAAAATTTGAGTGGTCTTATCGTCGAAATAATATGTAAGATTTTTGTTATATTTTTTGCTAGCAAACAAATTTACACATATTAGCACAGGACACGTAAACGAGAAGAGTGATTGAAGAGTGCTCCTCACTAAATCCAAGTGTCTGGTGAATTTTCGCCTTGTAGGGACACACAGAATCACTAACTTTCGTTATTAAGCGATGTGAACTTTAATTTACACACCAGGGGATGTTTCATCAAAGTCGTCAGATTCGAATGTGAAAGGTTTGATGAAATACCCCCTTGGTATCCTCTAAAATGGAACAATCCACGACCTTCAGATCTTTTTATTTTTAAAAAGAATAATCATGAAGAGAGTTTTTGCATTCACCAGTGCCTTAACCTGTAAATTGTTGTGGTTTGTGTGTTGTTGGGGAAGTTAGGCCAAAGCAAAATAGAGTGAAAGTCGAGTGGGAGGGAGAGTGAGAGGGGGAAAGTAAGAATGGAGGAATGAAGATGACATGGAGAGGGGAGGAACAGAGATGAAATAGAGAAAGAGAGAGGGGAGAGAGAGAGAGAGAGAGAGAGAAGAAGAAGAAGAAAGTTGGTGTATAGAAAACGACAAAAGGATTACACGGAGAGGGGGCAAAAGAGATGGTGAGAAAGGGGGAGGTGAGAGGAGAGTAAAGGAGAGAGAGACGGGGAGAGAGGGAAGGAGAGAGAGTAAGAGGGCTAAATCCAAAGCCCCAAAATGAAAGGAATGTTTTTTCCCCAAGCCTCTTCTATTTCAGCTGCATCCTGGAGGGGTATAGGCCTACCTTCGCTCCAATTTAGGAATATTTCAGTCATAATTATGCATCTAGAGAGCGAAACAGGGCAAATGAACTATAAATGCTTTTGATGTCTTCACAATCAATACCAGATCGAGGCAACCGCTTCCATTTTACGTCAGGCTCCTTTTTGAAGTAAATAAAAAAAGGAAAACGAAACTCCTTCTTCACACTTTTGAACACAAAATACGCATATATTTTCTACCGCCGTCGTGAAAAATTATGCAGTGCTAAGTGCTGGTTTCCCTGTAGCAAGTACATGTTTTTTAGGACATCGATATTTTCACTTCCGCAGTTTGTTTTGATCTCTATCGAATTCCGTTTCGCGATCGATTTATTCTATTTAAGAGTTGTCACCTTCTGAAACTTTTTTCTTTGTACAAAAGACCGGTTTCTGTCTCTCTTAGTTTTTGATGTCTTCTTTCTCTCTTGTTTTTAGTTATTATCTTTTCGACCCTCTTTCGAAATCCTAAAATTACCTTCGTTTGCTATAAACTTTCACATGACAAATCTTCCGTTTCCTACCTTTCACTCGATGGTGTGTTGTTATCTCGGACCCTCCCTCTAAATATCCCTCAACCTTTCTCTCTCTCTCTCTCTCTCTCTCTCTCCCTCTCTCTCTCTCTCTCTCTCTCTTGCTCTCTTTGTCTCTTTTTCTTTATTTCCTTCTTGCAGTCTCCCCTTCCCGAATACATTCCCCCTTTCTCGCATTTTTCCTTGTTCACTTCTTTACAACTACAGCTCTTCATTTCTCTCTCACTCTCTCTCTCTCTATCTCTCTCTCTTACGTTCTTTCTTGTGGACATCCCCACACACCTTCACATTGTTTTATGATACTCACACTATTTGTCTTGTCATCCCTCTTTGTCTCTGACTCTTTTTCGTTTTCTCTCTTTATCTCTCTTCTCATCCCTTCCTATCTCTTTTTCTCTATCTGCCTCTCTCGACCCCTCAACCTCTTCTAACTTTCTTTTATGACTTCTCTTTTTATTCCTTCCATTTCTCTTCCATTATAGAAACAACAACAAAAAAAAACAAAAAAAATCCACACACAAAGTCCCCCACCCTCATACCCAAACGCACCCTCGCATACACACATGCGTCATGTACGATATTGAATCCTCCTCTGGTAATATGATTACAAATATTGCCCGGTACGTTTCAACCTTCTGGACCACCAAAAAAAGTACGTGTCACAGAAAGAAGGAAAAAATGTGTTCGATTGCCGACTGATGGAAATGGAATTGCTCTTGGGTAATTCAAGAAATAACTCGGCCCGTTATACAACACCTCTGCGGAATGCATTGAAAAAGGCATGTCCAGTAATGTGATTTAATTTGGTTGATTGATGGAACGTTAAACGTGTCGCTTCCGACGTAATTCAATGAGACCTTTAAGGTGGTTCCAGGGATGTACACAGTTCAAATAAGGTCATGCCAGATATGACCTTAGTGTACTTTTTGGGGTGTGGGTTTAAAAATATGTAACCTGATACAGAAAAAGAGTCCAAAAATGAAGCTCACTTCTGAATTATAATCAAGTATAGCATTTCATTATTGTGTGAGATGTTTTACCCCGGGTAAAATGCAGTTGGTTATATTAATGAAGAAATGCTTTTGGGGGCCATATTTTAACATTTTTCGAGGTGGAATTATGTTGGTTCATGTAACAGGATATCTAATTCCCATATTTCAAATGTTTAACCGATATGGGATCATGGTTTACTACACGAGGTAGGACTTTTTCTTTTATCCAAGCTCTCATACTTTTGGTATATTACATGTATTCTGGGGGTGGGGGTGTCGGAAAGACTGAGATCGACTTTAAGTCACTGTTTGCTCACACCATTTACTGGCAATGGTCTCTCACGGGACGTACAAATCATGGTTACAAATCTACAAAATTTACATTTGTTGATAGTTCATTATTGAAGGAAATAAATATTATCTAAAGTTCATAATGGTGAGAGCAAACAGTGGCATGAACAGCCTGCCATAGTAAAGTCCAACTTAAAGTCGATCTTAGTCTTTGTGAAACACTCCCCATGTCTTCCTTTTCAGGAATGTAACTTTCCACAGACCTATAGTTTACGTTTATCTCGAAATGGAACAATATTAAATAAAAAGTTTATTATTATTTCTAAACATCTTAATTTTTTTAGATATGACGAATCATAAAAGTGCTTGCAATTCTAAAACCAACTGCCTGATTATCATTTATTATTTAAAGAATACAACTTGCTAATTGAATCTTTTTTTTCTTTAACAGTGCGATTTGTAATGTGAATATTTCACTCAATTTGCTTTTCTCGTTAATATTTCTGCCTTGAAAAATAAGAGAGAGTCCACTTGCCCTATCAATATTACAAACACTTTAGTAGCTTTGATCACACATTTGCCCCCCCCCCCCCTCTCCTGAATTTACTACGTAATCTATGTACCTACCACGCCCTTTTTGTCTGGTATTTGTTTGCAGAAAGTAACCGCCCACTACTGGGAGGAAGAGCTGGAACCCTATTCGTATACGTGTAACAACGCCTGGCCTAGCGAGGCCATGTCCTTCATATACTCAGTATACCTGTTCCTTCTCCTGTTCTTCGTTCCTCTGTTGATTGTCTCCTTCGCCTACATGAGGATAGCGTGCCATCTAAACAGTACAAGGGAGCGTTCATCAGGGGAGTCTAATGGTTCACCTTTTAACAGACCGGGTAAGGACAGCTCCAGTCACACCGCTATACCAACGGTAAAAAAACACCAAACTGACAGATCTCGACCATTCGGAGTACCACAATTTTTGTCCGGTCGGTTGTCGGTCTGGTGCCGGTCTTGTCGGGATGACTAAGTTATTAGAAAAGGATATTTACCCCATATTATGATCAATCGACGGCCCACGGCCTCGTGAATATTCGATTTCCTAGTCCTCCATTCCCACGAATACTTCGGACAGGTGTCAGGAGGTGCATGAGACCGAAACCTTTGGTTATTTGAACAAGAATGGATAATTTTCCAAAGGTTCATCAGACCCAATTCCTAGGTATTAACATGAACCTTCTCATGAATCCTCGTTTATGTAAACCTTTGGTCATTTCTGAATCTGTTATGCATAGTGCCGTTTAAGATGATTTTGCTGGTGAAAATATCATTGCATTGAACCTTATTACTGTATAATGGATATCAAAATTATCTCACAAGTCGTAATCCTCTGTAATTACATTACACCTCATGCAGTTCTGTCGAGATACCGGGTATGGTACCGGAATACATCAGGGTGGTCCAGTGGTTCGTCGTTCGTCCGCAGAGCCGAAGCCGCAAGTCAGGCCAACGGGGTTACCATTGATGATGATACGACCGAAGCGGACGCCTTGCGTTCGGAGCCGAGCAGGGTGGAAAACCTGAATGATTCGCCAGCTCCCAGAAGGCATCGTGGGACCAGTGAGGGTGACAAGATACAGGTTAGTCAATAGTGAAATATTTGAAAAGAATGAAGGATCCTGCGTCTCTAAGTAAGGGGTACCATGGGACCAGCTTAGGCGATAAGATACAAGTTTTTTTGCACGCCTTGTTCTATTGGAAAATATTTCCTCAACCTCTTTAAAACGGCCAGCGAAGGTGAGAACATACGGGTTTGTGGTTCTATAATTGTCGGCCTAGGACTACAGTGTTTAGTGTACAGTGGAATAGGGGTACATCAAGGGGAAATGTATGGTTCGAAAGGAACCAGTGAAGGGAACGGATAGTATACAGCTGAGTGGATATTAGGCTTTCGTGGTAAACCACGTGACCTAACAATGCAACCACGACAACATAATACAAGTAAGTAGTTAAGGGCATATGTGTTTAGGCCTATATATAGGCATTATCGTAGCAACCTTTGTGAAGGTTTTTGTAAGACAAGAAAGCTCAAACTTCAGATACAGGTATATAGATGCACTTTAAAGAAAATGCACATTACGAGGGATCGTTAACTGAAGAGGAAAGATTGCTATCACCCAAGGACGTGCTTGAGTCCATATTAGGGGGACACTACATTATATGAGAAAATGGTAAATGATGGCTTGAATACAAACTTTCCAATTTACAAAAATCAAATGAGATAGAGAGAGAGAGGAAAAAAAAGATGAAAATACGTTAGGAAGACTTTACACTTTACACTTAAAGGGGTTTATTAGCCTTTTAACGCACGGAATATTTAGTCATTGAAATATACTAGTTATGATAATGACTTGTAACAGTAAGAGACCAGTTACCGAGAATGAGTTGACAGTTACCCGAAAAATTAATAACTAAATAAAGCCTGCAGTCCCACACCCTCACCTTATACACCTGTCATCTTGTATTCCAGAATGTACAGCAATATTATGTTGAGGTATATACCTGTACGTTGAAGTTATAATATCAATTAAAAAATAATAATAATACTTGATAAAATATACATGTTATAGAAAAGAAATAAATTGATACGTTATTGCTACGACGTGTCCTTCACCAAAATCTGCCTTCAATCCAAGTATTGTTGTTTATTTCTTATGTCCTGTTGCCATGAAACACATAGCCTATGAATATTTTTGAAAATATTAATAGGCTATGTACTTTTGTATTAAAGTACTCATTAAAGATAATTAAGTGGTGATGGCTGTCATTGTCTAATGTTTTGCCTTTCTCAATTGAAGATAGGTATAAGCTTAACGAATTGGATTTTTGTGATAAAAACATTGTTTTTGCAGAGGGTCATAACAATGCTAGCCACAGTGGTGGCGCTCTTCATCCTGTGTTGGGGTCCGCTCCTGACGTACACCTTGATCTACCGTTTCATCGACGGCATGCCCTACAACACCCACATGGTTCTGAGTCTCTTCCTCCACCTCCTAGCTGCCTGCAACAGCTGTGTCAACCCCATCATCTATGCGTTCCTCTCCAAGAACTTTCGGCAGAGTTTCAAACAGGTAATTAGGGAATGCTGCTGCTGTTGCGAAAGCTTGCACCAAAGGCGGCTGGCCTACCAGCCCTCTGTCCGATGGACCAGTTCAACGCGCGCCTCATATTCCTATGCGGCACCGGAGAGCTGCATGCGGAACAGTCCGCAGAGGTCGACAGTCTCCCAGAAGACGGACGTTTGAAACCGGTGAAGAGGCCTATCAAATTTATGGAGAAGATATGCCAAACTATGGCTAGAACTGGGTTGCAATGACGTTGTGCCGTCTCTCCGATTACGATTCGAGTCGTATGGTCACTCAAAAGACGACATATGACCAAAGGATGAAACAGTATATTGAAGAACCTCTGTCATCCAGATCACTGTGGATAGCCTTTGTTTGTACGGTCATTCAATTATTCCCTCACACCTTATTTTGTGAGACATTGTCTTTCAGGAAACAAAATTCAAAATCTAAAACAAAATGTTTAACCTGATCTTCAAGAATTTCTCTGCATTAATAAAATCAATACATCTTAGTTTATCAATACCTTGATTTTAAACCAGCACAACTGATATCTTTTCTTGTTTTTACTTATGGCAACAAATCACCGCCATGGTTTGAAAAGTTGAAAATACTTCATAGAAGCAAAAATTGTTGTGTTGTCGGGAGATCAAATACCGTTCTTTTCGATTTCATTTATGTGATAATGATACAAAGTACGTATTGGAAGACAAGTATTTTAGATTTTTGGGGAATGTCTCCCAAACGAACGTCTCTCACGATGTGATTTGAAGTAAATGACCGTAGGAACAAGACTATACGCCAAGTACTCAAGTAACGATCAGTAATGCTTGGTAAAAATGGTAACCCGACAACAGTCCGGGAGAGCAGGCTTATGGAAGAACAGTGTATTTCCTCCATCAAACAAGATAAATTTGGCGAAATTTGATTGAGCCTAAATCTTGAGTCACGCTGCGCGGTTTGCCACATTTCCACATTTGGTCGGAAATTATTTTCTTTTTTATTATGGTCATGAGATGTTCACCATATCCGCGTATTTCCCAATATAATCCGTGTTAAAAAAATACGGTTCACATGTTCCAGCTTAAGGTCTGTTCTTTAACATGATTTCTCTTGGTAAAGAAATGAAAGTGAAATCAGACTGGGCACTCGGGTACACCGTCGGAGCACACAGCAAGCAGCGTTGCTAAAATTAAGGCATGTTCACCGATGATATATACTTGTCTCGTGAAAAGAGGACATCCATTGTCCTCTAAAACCGGCTATTTAATTCCTTGACTGGGCAAACTATATGGTGTATAAAGGATTTTATTTTTAAACATTCGATAGGAGGAATGACTAATTCGAGAGTATATTCAGTGATCGGACTGAGTTTGGATGCTGGATAATGGCTTCGGGAATACTCGGAGCTCTGTATATATATCAAAATCGTTCAGTCGGGATTGTATTATCAAGATACGGAATCCCGCAAGAACTAAGTGCCATGCAAAAGTACTTGCTTTCTGTTTCAAGTAGTATATACAATGTTTATGTTCTTGTTTTGGTGGTACGGTAAAGTAATGTATGGTTATATCCCAGGTGTCGTCTATATGGTGGTGTACCATCGGGGTTTCAACTGTTATACTAGATATTTCATACTGTTATAATCAATATTTCATATAAAAAATGGTCTGCCTTCTTAAAACATTCTTTTCGCCATCCATCATTTTCTACCCCTATCTCTCTCTCTCTCTCTCTCTCTCTCTGTTTCCCTATCTCTCCGTGTCTTTATATCTCCTCCCCCCCACCACCTCTCCCGCTCTCCTCCCCCTTCCTCTTTTTTACTCTGTCTCTTTCTCTCTTCAATTCTCTAAGGATCCATTTGTTTTGGGAATATATAATTTGTTTGATTTCGATTCCATTCGTATTTTTGGTTCGTTGGGGCGTAGTAACTATCATTTGTAATTCTTCCAATGTAAGACTGGATTGTATATGCGGTTCCCTCTATCACCTCACCCTCTCTGTAATATATCCATCTTTCTATGACCTTTCGTTCTCTTTTACTCTCATTTTCCCTTATTTTTTCTTCCAATAATATTATTATTGGGATTTTGTAGTGCAGATTACAGATGAAAACTCCTTAATCCTTCTAAGTGTAACAATTGTTAAGTTAATATTCTTAATAAGATCATATTATTGACATTATTATGTCTAACAATGGATTTACGTGCAATATACTTCACAAAAATTAACGTCTTCGATCATGTAGAGAACGCTATTTCACCATTTTCTTTCTACATTCTTGAAGAGCGATATATTTCCCGAAATAAAACACTTGTCATCATTACAAAATAGTTTTTCTTTTACAGTTAAAGTCTCAACAATTTTTGTTTGCTAAGGTGTTGTCTAAAATTTATAACCTGTTTTGCTTTTTCTTTTCTTTATTTCTCTGTACCTAAGATGCATCAGGATCTGTTTAATCCCACAATGCATTAAAGTGTTTAATGTAAATTCGTGATGGACCAATTATGTAGAATTTATTGATTATAGCTCGCATTCAGTCCCTAGATTGTGCACCAGAAGTTGAAGCCTATTTTCGTTAATGAATTCAGCCATAATCTGTTTCCCCACAAACCTATACACAATGAGGGAGACAGTCATAATGGGCCATTTTCGTAATTTTTTGCTGAACCTGCGAACCTGCGAAATTAATGAAATATTGAAGCAATATAATTCCAGTTGGTCGGGCTGCAGGGAAATTGGAAGAATCCACGTATAGTTTGTAATATATGTCTTTTTAAGTTACTTGATCATATATAAGATAAAGTTACATGTTGTGACGTGCATACTTGTAATTCATAGAGGATTTGTTTAATGTTGTGGAATTCTGA
>JARBES010037669.1:0-11254 GCA_030265145.1 Strongylocentrotus pallidus | reverse complement strand
GTTTATAAGCGAGGCAATTATCGCCTTGAAGGGAGCCTGTCACGATCCATGGCTGGCTGATCTTGGCAGGCAGGCAGGCAGACCAACACACATTCTAATAACTGCTCCTGTGCAGCTTCACAAGCTACTCAGATATACACTGTAGATTGACCTTGTCTCAGAGAATGTCCCGTACATGTACAGCTACATGTTCAGGGTCACTGATGTAAATGTTTGTGTGTAACAAATGATGAAACTCTCTCAGAAATCTATGAAATTTACACTGAATATTATGAAGTATAGAAAAGTCATATCAATTTTGGACAGTTCGTCTCAAATTTCCATTTTCATTGCAGGTATTGCAGATTACCTACAAGTGTAGTGCACATATCATGTCTGCCCTATTCCCACTGCATGTACAGTGTATTTCTGTACTTCTTGAAGGTTGTGCATCAGACTTTAAAGGCTGAATGCACTACAGTCCACTCTTTTATTTTATTAAATTAACACATTCTTGCGTGTAAACTGAACTCCACATTTCAGTGTTCCGAAATGTTTCTTTCTTCTTGGCTATGCACATTGTATTGTAAACCAGTATGAATACAATATGAAGTGTTAGAAACATGTCACACACTGATAACTTTCCATTCTACACAAATATGTGCTCACTCTATTGTGACACATACATACAAAAAATGTACATGTACATTGTATTGTATTTACATCCGCACATGTACAAATTCATTCTTCCCGTCCTTGTAAAACCAGCTAGTGTATCAGTGGCGACCTACATATTACTCGCTTCTTTTTTAGTATTAAGGGGTCCGCTGTGCTCCACATATCTCTGGCGCCGGAATCTCTGCTTCCTCCATTCTCCCCTGTCAGTTTCCATTTCATCCCTCATCCCAAATGGATTATTTTTGCAGATATCATACACTTCTCGGCTTGATCGCATCAATCATGTATTACATCTACAGTCTCCTAGCTCCTCCTCTTACAGAATACAAGGATGCAGTGTATTGCTCCCATTTGTTAATGAAAGCATTTTAAATTTCTTTAAACAAAATATTGGAAAGGGGAGAAGATTTCACAAAGAAAGGATTTTAATTCAAGTAGTATTCTTCAAAAGCAGTTAGTTGCACAAGAAAGTAATAGGATTTGGTAAATTTCTCTCAAATTAAAAGAAAATAGGTATTCTTTTTGTGCCTGAGTATACCTGTATTGTTCAAATTGTCACTTTTAAAAGCATTCATGATGATAAATTCTAGGGTCACCTGGGTGAAAATGATCAACTTCAATGGAGATCCTCTTGGAACGAACATCTTTCATACTCTATGTTTACAATGTTGTTGCAATTGAACAAATAAACAAACAGATAAACAAATAAATTTACAAATAAGCAATAATGTGATAGTCAGCAAAACAACTGAATGACGTAGTCATAATATTAAATGTTGGTATTCAATGAAAACTTGAAAAAATAAATTATTCCTAATAAAAACAATATTGTATTTTGGTTCCACTCTAGCATCGTCAACTAAAAGATTATGACTAAAAATATTTATTTTTATTTTATACGTTTGTAACCACTTCCGTCTTCAAGAAAGAGACTTGGGCATTAGGCCTCATGAACAGTGCTAGTTCATTAGACTCCCGCTGTGTAAATTGATTTCATGCAGCTTTTTGTTTGTTTGGTAGGGCAGAGCTGGCTGTTTGGACATGTAGTGTAGGCTACAATTGGATTCACGTACTAGAGAATGATCGGGAATGGAATTGAATAGAAATTTGTTGTAAATTGGAAATTTGTGGATAATTACCTGTGCTAATTAAGTGCATTTAAAAGTGTTTTTTTGTGACTCTCCTCGCTGCCATGCTAACGCACGTAGAGTAGCGACAAATGGCATGTGTGCACAACTCGCCCCAAAATATTAAAAAAACTGGCGTTTTTCAAATTGTTTTTCTGCAATGTAAATGAGCCTACAGTACATACATATGCATGTATATTTACAATGGAAACAAAAAATGTATGATTTATTATCTTTTGTGACCGCAGTCTTGCATTCGTTAACATTTCTAAAGCATGTTTCATTCCCTGTATTGAGCCACATCTGTATGTCATTTATTGTACAGAGGTCAGCCTGTCATAAATTTATTGTCATGCCATAACTTTGGTTAGCAGCCAAGCAGTAAATGTGCTCTGGCAATGCAGCTTAGCCTGAGGAGAAGATACGAAATGGCAACATGATTTTTAGAACGATATTGCTCTCTTTGACTTGTGAATGACGTAGAGTTCATGACAGCATTCTGAAACACATCAAATTTTTTTCCCTTCAAAATTCAGATGGTAAAACCAGCTAAAGGTCCAGATTTGCAATTTTTACAAGCCGCAAAAAAATTAATCTTTATACCATTATAACATATGATTTTTGTTATTCACAAAAGTTTAAGGTTTTGAAAATGGTTGTCATTATTGCTTTGTGAGTGTTTCATGTCCCGAACAGTTCGAGTTTTACTAAAGATAAATCTGAGTTGTGGTAATGGATATCCTGAGAAATTGGCGTGAAGATTTTTTTTTCTTCATGGGTTGTTCGTCATAGGTAAATATTTTTTTAAAATGAAGAAAAAAAAAATGATGCTGGAAATCATATTCCCGGAAAAGCACAACTCAAAATGCAATTACCTGGACTGTACAGTGTATGATACTGTGTTATTTTTTGTTAGGATAATGAGCTTTCTAGCTTATTGCTGAGCTGTAACAGCTGCTATACATTGTACATTTTGAATCTAAATTATTTGACAAATTTCTTTTATTTGTAGTTCTGCTTTTTCAGAGCAAGTTCTATTTTATTCTGTAGGATAGGATTTTTGTGATTTGTTATCACCTGAACTCTAAATCACCTTAACGGTGTGCACTGTATTTCTCAGCAAGCCAAGTGATCTGATGCCATATGGAAAAACAGATTTAAAATGCAAATCAACTGAAGAAAATAAACCAAAACACATATGGCCTACCAACCACTTATTACTACCGGTAAGCTTGATTTTCTGTATTTTAAATATTTCATTTTTAGACAAAACTAAAAAAGTATAATTTCCTCTATACATAATTCAATTTTAACCCACCTTTTGCTTGATAATTAGGTTACAAAGCTACATGTTTATGTATTAATCCCTGGACAAGGTGTAATCAGAAAAGAAATAACTTGGTGTACTGCTTGTTTTGTAAGTTTGTTTTCAAATTAATCATGAGCACATCCATATATGCCAAAAGTATAATGGTGAAGACTTGTCTTCATTAGATATATGATCCTGTTATCCAGTGAAAAACAATATTTAATGTGATGTCAATTGCTCTGCTTCTCTTTGCCAAAGGATGCAAGAATAGAAGAGTATCACAAGCCAACGTCTTAATACCCTATGATGTGAAATACAATACCCTTGTTCTACTTCGACAAATCACACTCCTTACAAATGTCTTGAGATGTCCCTAAATGACTTTGAGATATCATATCGTCTGTTCGGAGCCAGAGGGGCATTAACTCATATACATGTACCTTAACAGAGAGTTAACGCCCTTCTGGCTCTCAACAGACGATCAATAAATACAAAAGCTAGGAGTAAAAATGAGAAAGACACTATACTTTGAGATAGGCCTGTTTTCATCAGCTCAAGATTGCCAAATATCCTGCTATTTGAACTATCCCGATCGCAAATTAACTGGATTATCTTCATCAGCCCAAAGTTGCAATTAGCAGGATATTTGGTCGAGATATATAATCATCCCAAGATATCTTGGGATAGTTTGCATAATATCCCGCTATTAGTCTGGTGCGTCTTGACCAGCCCGAAGACTCGCACTATGTGCTAAGGCTGAGCAAAATATCTTGAGTTAATTTCTCGAGCTTGAGTTTTGAGTTTCAAGGTTGAGTGTCGAGCTGATGAAGACGCGATTTGTAACTTCAGAAATAACTTCCCAAATCAGAAATAGCGGGCTATTTGGCAATCTCGAGCTGATGAAGACCGGCCTTTTGAGATAGAAATATGAGTGGGAGCTAGAGCTAACTGGTGGTTGGAGCCTTGGAGGAGACAGCATTCTACAGCCGAGCCATCAGTAGGCTATATGAGGCTTTTATTCCAAATGGGCTTTTCTACTTGACTTTCTCAAACTGTGGTCTCAAGGCGCAGTCTGCTTTTGAAAATACCACACCCATTTCATCGTTCTGTGATGACGATTCTCGTATGAAACATCACTGTACATTCTGTGCTGAATTTGTCAACTTTGTATTTATCGCACGTTTAACTATTCTCTTTCGATCATCAGAATCTTCTTTGAAGCGTGTCGCGTTTGTTTCGACGATTGGGAAAGAGTGTGAAAACATAGACTAGCGTCTCAAAGTCAGGAGCGGGTTCGTGCTTTGATTCGGGCTTAAATGGGCTCACAATGGGAGCTAAGATTACCCTCAATTGGCAATCTATTACATCCTGGAGCCTGGCCTGCTGGAAATATGGTCACCATATCAAATCATATCCCAAACTATATGAACCCACTAGTTTTCATGCCACAGACCCTCTAGGCTCTAGTCACGTTTGTGATTCAACATCTAGGATTTCAGCGACCTATACGTGACCTTTGGATATATATCCGTAGGAAATATCTCCTCTTACAGATAATCTCTATCCATCATGGGAAATAGAAAATATTTCTTGAGCTACTTCTATCATTACATTTGCTTTAAAAAAAAAATATTTTCTGAGATAGACCGCGGATGCCTGCATTCGCAGATGTGGAAAATTTGAAACTCCAAACAAGTTTTCCTGCGCACCACCCATACATATACATGTAAATGTATATTCCATGGTATCATATTATTGCCCTGTTCTCCCACCACCACCACCACCACCAACAACACCTCAAAAACAACAACAATAACCAAAAAAAAACACAACAACAATAACTATCAAATATTAAAAACAACCGCAACAACAACACAGATCAACCTGCCATTAGGAAAGCCTAATCTTACTGTGATCATGTGGGGTGAAATTGCGAAATATAAATGAAGAATTTTTTTGAAAGCTAGTAGGTAAAAAGAAAAGTGTCCTCTCATTCTTGGCTGCGGCACACCGCTTTCCTGAAAAGAACCAATGATGCCGTAAAAATGTCATTCTGAATTTGCAGTCTTATCCAAATACTGCTTGTAATTACTAGCTCTTTCCAAAGCCATTAACAATATGATCCATCAACCTGACCCAGATACAGTTAGCTAGAAATAATACATGGAATGGCCTGTTCACACTGAAAGAAATTTATACCAAATTTATATAAAAATGGTGGTATAAAGAATCATATATCCTGTAGCGAAAGGAGCATATACACACATGACAAAAAGGGATCTTATAATTAAACTCTGTATAAAGAAACTTGTCTTTAAAAGATATTAATTGACATAAGTTTAGTGTCAGCTTTGAAGACAGCTTGCCAGTCATTGGTGCGCACCCATGGTATGAGCCCAGCCCAGTTTATCGTTTGCGTATAAAAAGACATTCACATTAGATGTGGATGCTGATTCTTTATATATTTCATTGGGAACGATGCTCAAACATCTGTTTTGCTGTACAATGTTCTGTTGTATGGCTTTCATTATAATACAGTGTATACAATATTCAGACTTGAAAAAGCACTTGTAGTGACTATTGCATAGCTACATACGTGTATACGGTTCTTGTAGAGCTACATTGCACATGTATACAATGAATTTTGCTCGTCTGAACTGGGGTTGGGTGACAGAGTGAACCCCCTGGGGACACCATATTTTTCTTCTTTAAGTCTAATCATTAGAAGTCCCGTTCAATCCCCCTATTCATCATGCATGGTGATGTATTGACTACCGGTATTGTTCAGGATACTGTTAAATCATACAGATATGGTCTATACAGGTGCATGTACGATAGATGGCAATCCATCTCCTAGCTCCGATGTAGGATGGAAAAGAGCAGGTAGCTACAGAAAATATGCGTTTTTTGACCTGCCACATTGTCAACTGACCATGCAGAATTCTGCTTTGCCAATGCACAACATTTTAAAACCTCAATCCTCCCTTTCTCTCACATGGTGCATCCGCAAGCCTACTGTATATTTAAAAAATCATATAAATGAAATATTACAATGATTAAAATGTCTAGCTAATAGGTAACTTCAATACTACAGCTCTTTCTTATTATTCCAGCCCAAATTGAAAGATATAAAGTTGTGATCTATTCAAACTTTTAAAAAGATTTTAGGCTGTGTATGCTGATTGTTATATATGTAAACAATGCACACCTTTGAATGAGCATAGCTGTTGTATACCACAGTGGTTGGCTTAAGCTGGTTAAATGTCCATTTCAAAAATGAAACCATCATTGAAAAGAAGACATTTTATGCAAATTCTCTCTGTTACAATTTTGTACAGAGGATATTTGCTTGTTAGTGATCTTAATTTCAATCAAGATCCTCCCCACCTCGCACCCTGATATTTATGCCATTGAGATCCTCGTCCTTCTTCCAGAGTCAGTGAATGTTCTGAAGAGTATGTTGAACCAGAAGTACATTGGGAAGGTCACCGAGAAAGTCGTAGGGAGAAAAAAGCTTTTGCTATTGATTGTGCCATCCAGAAATCTTCCCTGTTTGGACAGCTCAGCTCAGGGCTCATTTACCTGCAGTCCCACTGTATAGCTTTCTGTGTAATGGCAACCATCGATTGAGACCCGCTCATGCTTCGCCAATCTTGACAGTGACGGTTGTTGACTTTGCAAACAAGTTTCCCACCTTATTATGACAGTGAACAGAGACAATGTCAACAAGCGGAGGAACATTAGAATGTTGATTTGGCCCGATCTGGGGTCCGTTCTTGTTATCTCTCACTGTCATTCATTCCCAAACCCAGTGATCCTTTCGGGTAGATGTGGGTTTGAACTTTGATCAAGAAGGAAGAACATTCTAAACGGTAGTCAGCTTTATTTGATTGTATAGCTTGTTAGGCCGATGGCAAATCTTCCACAGGGTCCTTCAATCGATAGGCTAGGTAAGAGGTGGGTGTACCTCAAGGCTCTAGCGCTACACCAGGTTTGACGAGAAGTGCAGTGGGCTCTCCTGAACTCAGCGCCGCTCTTAACATCCAAATCAGAAGCACAAAATGCTTGTCCACCATTTAAGGGCTGGTCACATATCAACAGTATGGATTATGTCTCCTCTTTATTCAAACTGGTAGTCATAACAACATAAACAATGAAGTAAACATTTATAGCCCAGGTCCATGACACAGTGAAATATGGGATGCTGAGGTGGTGCAAGGCAAATTTTTAGTTTAAATCCTCTGGCAAATCTATGGCAAGTGCATGTGTCATGTTTATTCTTAATGATTAATTGAAGGTATTGATTTGCCCTCCAAACAATTTAATTTTCTACCAAATGATTTCAAATCTTAATTTAATTCCTTCATAATAACGTCAGAAATAGTGTCCCAGTGATGCTGGAGATATGGCAGTAGTTGGTTAATAGCACACCAGTTATGGAGGAAGTGAACCTATAGTCAGATTTAAACAAATATATGATATTGTATCTTATCTTTATTGGCTTAGGTTAAACTTCTGAAGAAGTCCGATGAGGACAAAAGCTTAAAACAGATGTAGTCTGCATCATCATTTGCTTGCATCTTAATGTCAAATATGATAAAAACATATTGAAATGTTTACTGAGAGTGAATTGATTGGAGTAGCTAGATAAACGAAGAAATATAAGAATTGGACAAGATTACTTCCCAAATCACTCTAGATACTCTCATTTATCTTCAGTATTTCTTCTTGTATATATATATATGTCATTATAATACACTCAAACGTACACAATATTTACAATCCTCATTTGTCCTCATCGGCTGGTAATGTATTTGACATACTCAATAGGCTAACAGAGCTACACAAATGAGACATGTAGCGTAGGCCTATATACACTGGCTGCGAGAATTGCTGTTGAATTGTTCTTGAAGACAAAATCTGCTAATGGAAAAAATAGAATTACCTTGATATGTTCGGTAGATTACCAGATTCAATGTTTTTCAGAAGAGCATATTTACTAAATTTGTATCTGATTTTGAAGGATTGTGCAGCGGATTGTAATATGAATATAAATGCTCAGTTCCTGGAAAGCAGGCTAGGTAACCTGGGCAAGCCTGGATGAAAAGGATAGAGAGAAAAAGCTTTTCCATTACTGGCTTAATCTAGATATAGCCTCTTATCCCTGTTCAAGCGAAATCCATTTTCAATTACTTTCTCTTTCTGTATTACCTACACTTGATATTTGACTGAGAATAGGAAGACCTGATGAGCCGCTGGATAACTACATACATGTACATGTATATCTGTAGTCTACCCATTCATACCCTATAATGCCCATTTAATGAATGGGGTTCATGGTTATCCGTATTTGCAAGAAACATTTTTTGCCTGCATACTACAATGCTGAAAAAATGTATTTTCTATTACAGGCTTTTCCAGAATTTAAGCAATTACCTTCTTGTCCATCATAATGAAACTACAGGGGGCATTTAAAAGGGTACAGTTTTTTTCTCTATATTTCGTGGAGGGGACTGCGGCACATTGCACTTGGCCCCCCCCCCCCCCCCACACTTTTCTTCCATTAATTTGAGAATTGATGCTGAATCAGGATAAATTTGATTCTCTCATCTCGAGATTTCTGCAGATAAACAGTATTGGTATTTGCCCTCGTATAATAGGAATCAAAGGCTAGAGCACCTGACCAGCTGGGGCTGTACTCCCATATCAAAAGATACCATTTAACATTGCAAAATTATTGTTAATTGTTCTGTAAACTGAAGTAATATAGGAAACAACATAACAACATAATTTTTCATGAAAATGTGTAGATAATTTGGTCCAAGTTGAG
This sequence comes from Strongylocentrotus pallidus, assembly GCA_030265145.1. Classification (NCBI taxonomy): domain Eukaryota; kingdom Metazoa; phylum Echinodermata; class Echinoidea; order Camarodonta; family Strongylocentrotidae; genus Strongylocentrotus; species Strongylocentrotus pallidus. Next base: position 2,331 of record JARBES010037669.1, on the reverse strand, counting down.
TCCATGAACTGAAGGCCTATACTTGCGCATTCGTTAATTTGCCACGCAGATTCCAAAACGTGTGAAGGGAATTAAAGAAGGACTGGATCAATAGACTATTATATCAATGATTTATTTTCATTAAGTGCTTGTCTTATATATAATCATGTATAATATATGTATCTAAATTATCTAGGGCAAGCTCCATCTTATTATAAGCCTTTACTAATAATAATAAGAACTAGGTAATAAATTCCACGTTTTTTGAGTGATAGCAAGAGCTAATCTTAAAGATATGGAAATAATCTGATATTACGTGTGCATGCAATGTAGATGTTCAAAATATATGCATTAAAATTGTTTTCCGATAAAGATCCAAATTAGCATAAGATCCAAGTATACATAATGCACTTAAGTGAATATCTTAATGCAGTAATGGCTTGCCTCAGATGTGTGCCTATTTTTAATCATCCTTATTTTTCAATTTTGAAAAAAACACAAAACAACAACAACAAATCAATTTTGAATGAACTGAAGGTGGTAGAATTTTGGGCTTATTTTCGTGAATGGACACACGCTGCACTTCACAGCCTATATACATGTCATTCATTTTGCGAAACCAGTGAAGAAATGTGCAAATTTATACATAAATGAGAATTCTTGAAAATAATGGGAAAATTGCCTCATTTTTATTGAGTTTTTTTTTCATTTTGCAAAATGGGCCTTATGCGCTTTTGTAGGTAGACCAACATAATGATACACAAATCTTCTGTCATACCTCTGAGAGATGGTTAGGGCAGGCATACAAATAAATATTCCCTTTAGAAGTCTCTTTTTTTTCTTAGAGCGCCCAGTGCTATGTTTCATTGATGTCCCCATGATCCATGTTATTCTTTTATTTCCCCTCTCCTCTCGCGTCCGTTATTGACATGACAAAGCTGCCAGCAATCACTACATCACACCAGCAGCCATGTATGTAATCATGCTTAGGGGAGGAAAGGAAAAAAAGTGCAAGCAAACAAGCCCCCATTCACACTCTGAAATAAGTGTTCATGTACAGTAGTCATAGCAACCCAACGGCACATAACAGTGTTTGCCCTACGTTAAGTTGAATTTTTCATCAACACAAAATATTTATCTCTGCAATTTTAAATTTAACATTCAAACATACAATACCAATGAACTTTTATGTTTGTAGGCTCACCCTAAATGTATGTTCAAAACTAAAATTTATCTCTCAGACGAAAACTTTTTATGGTGATCATTGATCAATACAAGTTTTAGATCTATAAATCTCTTGGGCAAAATGCATTTTATCCCTACTGTATGAATGCTAAAGATAGATCTGTGAAATTTCTAGAGCAAAGCAAATTTTTAAAACTTCAAATCTTAAGATAGAGTTGGCTCATTTATGCATCCATCGTCATACCAGCAGGAGGCGAATGACGGGAGCTTTACTGTGTCACTGGACTATCTGAAGGACTATCTGATACAGAAGTGTATTTACACTCTGTCACTGGTCCAGCTAAGAGCGAGATAACTTGAAGTATGAACAGGGCCTATGACCACTCTTGATGGATGGCACTCACTTGTGTGTTAAATGAGATGTTCATACATGCTGCATCTTCTTGTATCCCCTAGTAAACCCTCCAGGGGGATGCAATCGCATGGAAAGAATGGAATTATGAGTGGAGTCGAGAAGGAAGGAGGAAGCATGGATGAATGCAAAATGGCGAAGAAAATTGATGATCAGGGAGGGAGGTTTGAGGGATGCCGCTGTGGTGCTTTGATTATTACCAGGTTTCCTCTTGCTCAATCGAAAAATAGATGTTGCAGGAGTACCCCAAACCCATCGTCCTCCTTGACTCTTCATGACTAGTCTCTAATTCACTAGTAGTTTTGAAAACCGGGGAAAGTGCAATGCTTCATAGGCCTACAGTAGATGCGCATGCAGCCATTTGCAATACCAGCTACAAATTCAATACTGGTGTATGCAACTATGCATGGTTCATAAAGCCAGCAATATATTTGCATACATCCATTGCGGAATCCTATGTACATGTGTTTTCTTATATTAGTAGAACATGCTACAGTGATGCATCTGACTATATCAACCAGGTCTAATTGCAATGACGAACCTTCGTCATTGCCTTGTTTTCGTTCACATTCTTCTTATTAATATTCTTACTTCTTCTTCCTCTTCCTCTTCCTCTTCTTCTTGTCGTCCGGAATCCCATTCGCTTTGCACGTAGTGCTTGTTATTCCTATCCAGGTCCTTTCCTCAAGTCCTTTTCCTTTCAAATTTCGTAGGCATCATCTCTAGCATCTCATCAAGGTCACCTATTTTTTCGA
>JARBES010036773.1:0-11286 GCA_030265145.1 Strongylocentrotus pallidus | reverse complement strand
CAATTATTATGATTGGAATAACAATAATGATATTAATCATTTCTACTGAGCTCTTATCTAATGCCAAAGGTGCCATTTAAGGTGTTATCTGAACATAACTAAAAAAACGAGGTCTTTATACATTATGATTGATTTAAGTCTGCTGAGCTAAGTATAAAAAGAAAAAGAAAAAAAAGTAAAAAATATTATCTTACAAATTGCTGAAAATGAAAATGAATAACGAGTAATCAATTAGCAAGAGAGGAACGGTGGGCATTTATTACAAAGGCAATTATTACCAAAGGGTATATAATTTTTTTTTTTTTTATGATGTTTACTTCATTTTTCTTTTAGCTGAACAGATACCACAGCAATTTCCCCCTCCAGTTACGTACAAACTTTAATATATATTATAGTAAAGTTTGTGAAATATTGTAAGCTAACGTTTGCAATCGTGTTCGTTTCATTCCGCACACCCACACATACATGTCCACACATTCATGAACCTCTTCTAGAGCGTAAACGTGTCCATTTCAACCATGTGGGTGATTATTGCATGTTTTACTATTTCCTTATATTATACCGAATATATTATATGATAGAAAATAAGAACTGACATCATCAATACGTAAAAATGTTTGAATGATTATTTAATAACTCCCGCACAAAATAATTTGCCGGCCCAAACAAGGAATTAAGAGAGCATTCCAAAAGAAGTATATCACAGACGTTCCAGAACACAACTGGATGACCATTTTTTATTCCTGACCAATAGAGTGGTCCAACCATTGGAATAATCTACCAGACAAAGTTGTGTCTGCACCTACAGTGGCGACTTTTAAGAGCCATTTGAGAGCCTTTCCCTTTGGAATAGAGGGCTAATCCACCAAGAATACCTAGCAAGTAAGTAAACACGATAGCAACTACTTTTAAAAAGTCGACCTAGACCAAGTGAGTCACCTATTGAAATGTATGAACAGGACAATGACAGTTTAAGTAATCCGAACATGATTTGTTATGGGATATAAAACAGGGAATCGCTCTTGAGTTGATTTTTCGAAAATAGTTCAAATTGTGTTTGATATTTTAGTTGTTGTATGTTGTTCTTACTATTTATCATATTATTCTTACCATTAGCTACGTAACTGTATTTCGTTGCAGGTTCCTGGTTTGAGGTCAGAGGCATGTATTGCATTATGACATTCGGCATTGCCAGAAACAAAGAAGGTTGGTGTGGAAGGAAATGATACCATCTCTGGGCTATGCTCGTGGGACGCTACCCTTTAGGCAAGTCCACAGGTTTTCACGGACAACCCGATCCGGAAAGTATTACAGCCTCATCCAGAAAGCATTACGCATACCTACTTAAACATTTAAATATCTTATTTTTAATACCTTCTGTACGAAGAACTTTTTTGTATACCCGCTACAAAAAGCTATATTTCATTCAAACCTACAATCACGATAGAACTTAAATATCTTTAGTAAGGGATTTGCCGCCAACAGCAAGTAAGGAATGTATACGGAATAAAATGGTTTGGCTCTTCTTCTTGTTTTCTTTTAGTGCGTTTTGTTGAAGAAAAGAATATTAAAGGAACGCTTTAAGCCGTTTACGTTTACGTAGCAGGCGTATACAAATGTACACCGAACTTGGGTAAACTAAAAAAAAGGCTCATTTACAAGCAAAATTTAAGCTAATCTCTTTGTTACGATGACTTAAATTCGCTCACACCCCTTGTGCGCACGCCTCGTCATGGAGTCATTAGAAATGGACAAAGTTTACTTGCGATACTATATTCTTTCATGAAAGTCTATTGTCAATGCCTTCGATAAAGTTATCGAGAATTCTTTTTTCTTCTTCTTGCATTTAATAAATGTTTGAGGTTAGCAAACATCTGAGTTTTCAAGTGATTTTAAGACAAATGTCTTATACACATCACGCACATTTTGCATGTGAAATGGTGCTTTGGACATGTGAACTAAGAGAATTTAGATATCATGAGACAAGAAGTTAGCAGGCTATTTAAATAATTAAGGCTATCAATGGATTGAAACAAGGACATTTGAAAGCTTAGATACATGCGATCCTTTTAAACAATAACACAATGAAGCACGTAGCAAATTTTAAATTTTGAAAGAATTTAAGACCAAAGTAGCACATACAACATGTACGTACACGTATGGCCTGTCCCACATTCGGTGTAGTACTCCAAACTTGGTACACGGATATTTTGACAACACTTTAACAAAACTTGTGCTCAGTCATCCGAGGCAGAAAGATTGTGAATAGGGTATCATTAGACAGGAAGCTCTTTACCATGAAATACATTTAAAGGTCAGATCGATTATATTTTAAACTTTAGCTAACAGAGTTGGGTATACTTTTGTGTGTAGATACGCACTGTATAATGACCTAGGAATAATGAACTTCACATTTCTGTATCTTATAATTCACGGTGATCACAGATGCTATATTTCGTCCACGCCCGCCATTAATTTATTGAAAAGTACACAAAGACAATATTTTACCAACAAAATATGCTATGGTAAATTTGAGTGTTTACAGCTTCATAATAAAAAAAAAAATTCTCTATGAATTTCTATAACCTTCCGTGCATGGTTATTAAAAAAAATACATTTAGAGTGCCTCTAAAAAAGAACTTTTAACCAAAAATTAACCTCGATTAGGTTAAGAAATCGTACAGTTTAATATTTTAATGTGGAGAAAGAGTATTGTGCGGGTTTCCTACTCATTTACTAATGAAACATGAAGCTCCCTTTTCACATGGCAAGGTCATCCTATCCAACAAATAACGCTAAAGCAAAATAAAAACTGTTTAACATGTAAACGAATGGCGGGAGGGGCAGAAACATAAGTAACTGCACGCTACTTCATGTTAGTGAGGAGACCTTTATTGGTAATGTATGTGTAAGATTTTCGGTTGCAATTTATGTAAGATTCAGGCCTTATTTTTCATAAAAGAGTAAAGAGTACAGTAATCATGGAGGTCATGAAAGTGATATTGCTTCAATATGTTTTTGTGCAGGGACTTTTTAAAAGACTTGCCACTAATTGACTTTAAAATTTCTCATATGTCTGAGAAACGTTCCGAAACATTAAAAAATATAATCATTATTATTATTATTATTATTATTACTATTACTACTATCATTGCTTTTATTAGTAAGACTGCAAACATGAAAAATAAATGCACTTTCCTGCCATTGTTGTAAATTATGTTGAGTATACCAACTAAAGTCTTCTTGGACAGCACCTCTGAACTAGCACCTCCCGGACAACATACTACCCCCTAAAAATCCCGCTAGGACAATTCCCTCACAACTTACCCCGGACAACTACTACTAAGACAATCCCGACAATGAACTCCTGGAAAATACACCTCCGGTTATAAACTTGTTTCTAATGTTTTAAATCTATGCATGTTTCTCCTAAAACCCCAGTTCAATAAATTATTCACCTACTGTACATAATGGCATCTCTATAGTATATAGTTGGAATCCACTTTGTATACATTAACTATTGCTATGTCCAGCAAGGCTCTGTCAAGCTTTGGCTTATAAGGGGAATCTTTTCTTCAAGAAGCACGCCTAATTTACTTAACAGGTGTATCAACACCTACTTAACTTTTCGAGTTTAAATTTGGTTAAGGTGAAATAAAATTAATTTAGAAGTTATCACGGTGGGGGTGGGGGGGGGGGGTTGAGGAAGAAGGGTTTGTCCTTGGGGTAGTTGTCCGGTATATAATTGTCCTAGTAATTGTCACTGCAAAAAGAAAAAAACACAACAACATTGACATCAAAGAATTCTTATACAACAAACTTTATTCACAGCAGTGGAAACAAAGATAGACAAACGCAAAGAAAGAGGACCTGTGTTGGCAGAGAAATAGTGATAGTGACAGACAGGAGAGAGAGAGAGAGAGAGAGAACAAAGCAAACAAAAACAAGTAATATCCCTATTACATTGAATTCTAGCCGTACTAACCTAATTCAAGAGAAAGACCTCTGAATTAATGGAATTGTATGTAATGAATATACTTTTTGCAGAACCATTATCAGAACCATTATCATTGTGGTTTGTATCCGTTAATTTTAAAAGCAAAACACAAAACACAAACACACTTTTAAAATATTTTCCACTACCCTATGATTGAAATAAACCGCAAAACAAGGCATGATTCGCTACCCTCTCTCTCCTCTCTATTGTTCTCCTCTCCCTCTTTATTCTCTCTATCTATTGAGTCTTTCTTTCCATCGTTCGCTCCACTTGTGTCTTCAAGCGCGAGCATCCACAATTCGAGGCGCGCTATTGGGCGATCAGACAATGACGTAGTCCGGCTCTCCGATCGCTGTCCTGCACTCATTCAACCAATCAGCGCTGGCGATAATTCGCGCGGCGCCACGCGAACCACCTGTATAACAGGACGCCACCACGCCGGGATCTCGTTAGTCGACCGAATAAAACTCCACCGGGGTTTCGCAAGTCCTCCTCTCTCCCCCATCTTCTCCGTCAATTCCAAACCAACATCTGATTCATTCCGACATCCAGAAACTAGTCAGGTTGTTCATATGACAGAGAAATATTGACAGACGACGGCCAGACGGCTACGGTTTTCGGGTACGACACATTTTTCTTCATCGTGTTATGGTCGAGTTGTTTCACTCGTATGAATATTTGTTGTACGGCCGTAAAGGGAAAGATAATTGTTAACGGTGGCGTTTGTGGCGAGGTACCATCACGCTCCATCGGGCCACTATCCCCAGGAGTTGTCTCCAGGTATATTTGACAGGATGGAGCGAACTCTAGCCCATGTTCCTTCGATGGAGCTATCCACAGAGGCACTGCTTGTTACCGGTGGATTGGATAATACGAACAAGATGATCACATCGTCAGCAGTCAGGAGTGAGTATTAGACAGGGAAAATAGACTTTCATTAATCAAGTAATGCTCGTTTGAGAGCCTCTGGGACTATAATTCACATAGAATCATATACTTGAGAGCTTGAAAGCAGAGTTTATCTTCTATATCTGTGAATTATTTCAGAGACGTGTCAAATATGCATGGTATGAAGGTCTATTGTTGTATCAATGCGGTTTCAAAATAGGCCTAAAGCAAGCATGTTGAAGTGATCTTTACTATAATTATGTGAACTGGTATTCAAATTACTATTGGTATTCAAGATGTATTCATGATTTCAGACCAAATGTTAATGATAGGCATGACCTTGACACATTTTTGCTATCTGGGTCTCTGCACCGTTTCAATGATGTTATGAATATGCATTAACATTGCTCTCATTATTCTCTTTTTCTGTGTGAGTTGACGATGGCCACGGAGCGAATAAAACAACAGCTTTACTGTAATCGATCGTCTGATTTTGTGCTGATAGTTAATAATGCATCATGATGTTTGTTGTAGGGGAGTAAAATGCCGCCCAACATAACAGTGCTGATTTGTGTCGACACATTTCCAACTAAGCAATCCTATATGCACATTACAATTTGCCATTATATTTTGTTGAATATCACTGAGTTCTTAGCTTGTTAAGAACCCAGTGTAACGCTATCTTCTGAATGGTATCCTTCTTGACAATTATGAAAGTATGCCTTTTTCGCAGTGTTACCAAATTGTATGCATACGTCTTTGTGAAGTGCCTCGGTTCGAATTCTTGAATTCAACCTTTTACGAATGAATGTATCTCAATAGTAAAAATGCGAATTGCATACAATATTTGATGCTAGGTGGGGCAAACAAGGCTCGCACTACTTAACAACGCCACTTAGTACAATCTAAGTTACGTAAACTTGTATTGATTATTGACTAAAATAGCATTTTATTGAAAAGTTGTATGCCCCTTCTTGAGTCTCGAAAGAAATGCTCCCTCTGATTATAGAATCATTAAATCCTGATCATTTCTTGTGTGATGAAAAAGAGAAAGAAAATTTCTAGACATGACCTAAAGATTTACCATCACAGACTGCTTTATATCTACCCATAACCTTAACACGATAATATAAGTTGTCATGGTTTTAATATAAAACAAAAAGTCATAGTTTGTTTTAATCATGTTAATTAGATCCAAAGGGCATACAATTAACTATCTCAAGAGAATAAAGCATAAAAAGAATTGAGTTTGAAATCCAGCCAAACTTTAGAAGGACGGAATATTGTGAGAAAGAAAGAGCATTGTGTAACAAAGGGTCGTATATAGGCAGTCTCGAAGTCTTGAAACCTTCGTTGAATGTAAAGAAGGCTTAAAGACTTAAAGAAAACCCAGAATGAATTAAAATTAACATAATTAGTGCTTAGCCATTGCTATTTGCGTTGGCAATCATCTATAATAATTTATGTTTATCTTAGGATTAGATGACAGAGTTGATACCAAATAACATTGGGGCATCCAAGTACTTTTACGCTTAATCTGTTTGCTGTTTTATTGTTACTTTTAGAGAATTGTGGGAGAAAATTGGTTGGTAATATTTGTAATAACTTTGTTTTAAAAAATTAACAGTAATTGTAAATGAAATATTTAGACGTTAAGATATAACGCTCATTGAGATCAGCATGTTATCAACACTGTCCTTTTTTTAGAAATAAGTTTCTTCATGAAAGTTCTCATCGATTCCATAAAATCACACATGCATTAACCCGTTATGGTTTTATGTAAATACATAGAGAATAGGTATATGTCTCTAATAATATAGATAGCCCTCTCTAGGCCGAATTATGTTTAATCGTATACACGACACCTAAACAAATTGGCTATCAATTACTGCCCCTTTCTAGCAGGCAAAATACCTTAATGACAAAGCCTCGATTGTTTTCTTTCGGAATATCAATGCATTCGTTGCATTCGTATTATTACAAAGCAAACACTTAACAATGATTGTGTCCTTTACATGTTACGTGAACGTCCACTAATGGTCGATTAGAAGATTTACCTTAATTGTACTCGTAATTAATGAATGATGCCGCAAAAAAACTTGATTATTGTATTGTCTACCATACTCCACGTGAGTTAAGATATTGATGTCAAGAGGATATTTCTTGCATTTCAAAACTATCTCCTTCATTCCTGATTTGCTTTTGTTCTGGACCGCTTCTCATCATGCTTATCTTCCAAACGGTCTCACCAGGTCCGCAGAATCAATTAAGAAAACATTATGGGCTTCTCTCAAAGAACCTCGCTTTTTATAAGAGAAGATTTAAGAATACACCATGCTTTTTATGACGTAATAAAGGGCAAAAATTGTCCTTTGTCAAATCAAATCCCATTGGACCGGCTATGGTATATCCGAACGTTCACTCTACATCCATACCAGTTGTGACCGAAAAGAAAGAAAGATGGCTAATGTGATTTGGATCCGACATGAATAATTTATACGGATTGATCGGATTTACGGTCTGTTGATTTAAACTTGATATGAAATGATTGGTGTATCCTTCGCTACTACACGTGCATATTTAGGGAGGAGGAGGGGGCGACAGGCTTTGTAAATGCCTCGTTCCATGTGGCTTATCGTGGTCCAGAATATTTTTTGTAAAGCTATCGAAGCACTAGAAAAAAAGAGGAAAAATAAGTTGTATTCTTATTTTAAGGTGCATGTCTTTGTATCATATTACAAATATTGTGACGGCCAATATAATGTCGAAGTTTTTACTTGAGTTTCATCTTTAAAGAGGCGTCTATATATTCGAATTCCACAGCTTCCTCCTTTCTCCCTCTTTATCATTGATACAAAAATTGTTAACATATTCAGTTAGGATAGGGGCGATTCCTTTTGTCATGTTTCACTTCTCCTCTTTTATCCTTTAGTCCCTTCTCTCTTTCCCCCTTCTATCTCTCTTTTCTGTCTCTCTTGTTCTCTTCGTAACTGCATCTTTCTAATTTTCCCTCTCAAACACCAATATCTCCGACTGCTATTCACTCTATTTACAATTAATTGTCTTTTTTGTTTAATATAAAGAATATTATAAACTTACTTCTTTCCCTTTTCTTTAAATCTGTATTTTCTTAAAAATATACATTGTATTTCATTATAGCTATGTGTCTATCTGTGTTTTTCTCTCTATCTCTCTCTCTCTCTCTCTCTCTCTCTCTCTCTCTCTAACTCTCAAACTCTCTATCAATGTATCACTCTGTCCCCTTTTCTCTATAACTTTGTCTCTCTCTGTCTCGGTGTCTCTATATGCCTGTATGTCTCTCTCTCTGTCTCTGTGTCTCTATCTGCCTGATTGTCTCTGTCTCCTCCTTTCTTTGTCTACACACTATAGTGTTTAAACTTAGCTTCTTCTCTTCTATTCTATTTCCCCTTTTATTACCCCGAATATAATTTTGTCTAGAATCAAATATCCAGGATACTGACTGATTTGAGTTAGCCACCAAATCCAACGGTTTGCATGGAGACGGCGATTTCTAATATCCGACCTGTCAAATAATGATTGAGGACCAACCGATTCACTAAACTTCATAAACGAGAAAAGTATATTAAAACAAATATTCGGGTAAAGGGGGGGGGGGGGGTGAGGTGCACATGTTCTGAAGCATACCAAGCTTGGACCATCTCGCATGCTCATTCAAAGTTTTGTCTTCATTGTGTGTGTAACTTTATCTCTACAAATACGATTAACGATTTAATAATTTGTATCATTGTATTCCTTTGCTACCCTGCTGTGAAATCTCTTTAAGTGAAGCTCTTCATTTGGCGTTACTGGTGTCATAGGAGCGATGTATCCTCTTTAGATTTCTCTTGGTGCATACATGTATGTGTGTCTTCATTACTTATAATTTATATTATAGAAGACTATCATGACTAATTGAGATTTGAGTGATATCTGGGCCTAGTGTTCGCGGATTCAATAATGTTAGATTTATGTAATTTGTCATGCTTTTTTATAATTTCCGATTCAAACAATAATACACATTCCATTCAAGCAGAGAAGGGCTGCCTTGTGACAATAATACAATGGCAGAGTTTCCATTGTATAACTATGTAGTCAGTGAAGTGTAACACGATAACCAATCACAATTCTTTCATCAATAGTTTTGTTTTCCCAGGAAATATCATTCTACTACGTTTTTCTTTGCAGATGATGACGGTACAATGATCAGTCAACACAGTGAGAAGGTTTCTTACGGAACCAGCGGGGCACCGGATGGTTCCACGCCGCCAGTGTCGGCAGGCGGCGACGGCAGGGAAGGCAACGGCATCGGAATCGGCGGCGGTGGTGGTGGCGGTGGAGGTGGCATGGTCGGAGACGGGACCGGTCATTCCGTTGGGTCTTCGGGCAGCGGAAACGATGACGATAAACCGGCCAAGCAGAAACGCCACCGTACTCGATTCACACCGGCCCAACTGAACGAACTGGAGAGAAACTTTGCCAAGACTCACTATCCTGATATCTTCATGAGGGAGGAGATTGCGATGCGGGTCGGTCTTACTGAATCTCGAGTTCAGGTAAATAGTATTCAGGTAAATAGTATTCCTGAAATTAAATTACGCCGACTAATACCATTATGCCATCTTCTTTCTTCTCTTGTTACTTTATGGCTGTTTGTGCCAGGTTTTAATGTATCAATGCCGAAACTGTCTCTGTTTCTTCCTCTTTACTTCTCTATTTGAAACAAAACTGGTCATTTATTTGTTAGTATCTTTATGTAACAATTTCTCCTTTTCTTATTTTATTGTAATTTGAATGTTTCTTTAAATATCCTCTATGTTACTCTTGCGCCAAGTTAAAAACATACCCCGTTAGTAGTTGAGCCGGGTTGACGATTTGTGAACAAAGGCTCTTGCACAATTAACCAAAATAATTATTTTCTAATCAAATTACATCTTGGTTAATAGGTTTATTAAATCTGCTCCAAATTAGTAGAGATTATTTAATCTATATAAAACATTTTCCCGAATTCAAAGGTTTATACAAAATTAGTCTTGTAAAGAAATTACGGTCAAGAAATATACACACACACACACACACACAAAGGAGGAAAAATACTTGAAAAGCAACATGTGAAAAACAAGGGTCGTAAATCTGGATGATTACATTCGTGTGATATCTATATTAATAACCTGTCTTGTGGAGCTATCATATAGCTCCTACGGCAGCTGCGTAAGCAACAGAGCAAGAAATAGAGCTCAACTACACGCTCAATTTCCTCCCGCCTCAGCAGCAGGCCGCACGAGGTGCGCCAGTCATCATCAGCAACCACTGCCCCGAATCCCCCCGAGAGCAATGGAGGGGATCCGCTTGCAATGGTCTGTTGAACAGGCTTACAGCTATTATAGTGTTTAGTTTCCCCCTCCTCCTCCTTAAGATGGGAAATCAAGATTGTCAAAAATCGTGTGGAATGAATACATCATTAGCTTCTTGAGATGCGATCTCGAGATTAGAATGATAGCCGAAACATATTTGTACTCTAAATTTGATCTGTTTGTTTTCCCTCGACAATATTTTTTTTCATCGCGGAGAATGAAAATGATGCAGGCTTCATCTGTAGCAGGTACATAAAGAGTATTGTATGCTAATCTGCGATTTGTGCCGTAGACGGGATCATAATATTGCACTAATGTTTTTTCGTGCTAAAATTTCAAAACTATTTATCACCAAAAAAGAATGATAAAACGCATCGAGTATCAACATCTTTCCTCGAAACGTCTTCAAAGATTTCCATAGTAGAGAAAATTCACTTTCATATTCACTAACAATTTACTTTGGTATCATGACTAAGATGAAAATTATCCCTAAATATAATCCATCTAAAGTACTTGATAATTCAATAAAATATATCATAATATAACACAACAGATTAGATATAAGATGCGAGTTTTACAACATTACACATTTTAATTAAATAGTATCAAAGTAACATTATTTGGTTGGAACTCCTTGATAGATAATAAGATTCGTATCATATTTTAATTATGTTTTTTTTGTCATTTAGTGATCAATAAAAAAAAAATGATGCGTTTGAACCTTGGTATGAATAGTCTTTCTATACCTCCCATGTTTTACTTCTAGTAGATCTCATAGTGATCTCCATTTCAATTCTGCAAAATTAATGTCTGAGACATATATTGATGGAGAAAGGACCATAGAAATCTATATGAATGGATTCACAAAATCATCATATTCCAACAATAAAAGTTCTTACGAAATTCTTCGACCTCTATTTTTTCCAGGTCGGAATCTATATTTGGTCAAAACCTGATTTTGTAAGACGCCAGAATAATTTTTCATGGATATTTTATTTGTGAAATGAAATCTTGCTCACGGCTCTTCCA
>JARBES010036504.1:0-11289 GCA_030265145.1 Strongylocentrotus pallidus | reverse complement strand
TTTATGAATTGGTCAGAACTAAAACTTTCCACAAATGAACTAGCCCATAATAGCCACAGACTCATACCAAAAGATAGTCATATAAATAATTTCATCCATTGTTATTTCTTGTTTAAAGTCTCTGAATGTCCCGTACGTCACAAAGCAAATAGCTTGGACCTGCCCTGATACAGATTACTGTCTAGGAGAGGGAGATGATGTACATGTAGGTGAAAGGTGGTCTTCAGAGCAAGGTGGCTAATGAGACACATTGGACTAATTTCGGACATTGTAGTTATCTCATTGAGAAGCTACATGTATGTTGCATTTGTTTGAAATTTTCTTGATTTTTAAATATTTTTTAAAAACATCTTACTACCGGTTAATAATTCATATTCAATGTTTATAGTTCCCTCAAAGAAAAGCCCCCTGAGTCAATGTCATTTATTTGTACAATACTGAGAACTTTCCACATTTTATAGATAGATTGTAAAACCTCTCTTGAAGGTTCCTGTATACCCCCCCCCCCCCTGAAAAGAGGTACGGTACATTGTTTTGTGTAATTGTAAATGTAAAACTGTACATCATGGACATTTTCAGATTGATTTTCAATCATTTCTGAACTGTTACATTATCAGAACCTTTGTGTTTTTAAACCCCCTTTGGCAGAAGATTTCTTGTAAAGCCTCTATTTCCTGCTTAGTGCTTATTGCATCCAACGTATTATTAGAAAAAGGTCATACAATGATGTATGTCTGCATGTATTTATTTCCTTCCTTTCCTTTTTATAATTCCTCATATAATCCTTCTCTCCCTTTTCCTTATTCCTCCTCCTTTGTTTTAATCACGTAAGTGCCATCATAAATGAGGAAACTCACACAGTAACTTTCAATATTTGTCCAATTTTTAAAGCATTTTGATGGGGAATCGCCCCCTCGTCCAAGACCTTTCATTGAACTGGTCATCTTACATGTATTGTATGAATAACTGATTTTGGTCGAAAAAAATGTTTTTGTAGGTGAGATTTTATTACTGGTACTTCTTTAAAGCCTTTACGTTAGCATTTTGCCCCAGTTATACCTGTATATATCTTTCTGGTGTCTTCGAGACCTTTCCAGAGCAAAACTGTTGCATGCCTCTGTGTAATATGTTTTCCTGCTCCTGGTTTTATAATGCATACATTGGATCCATTTGCAGAGACCGATAAATAACGGAATTTGCAAGAATTTGTTTAGACATTTCGTGGAACGTTTTTTGAGATCCTGAATACAATTACCACAGTTCCACTCCTATTTTTGATGATAAAAACAGAATGTGAAAATGACAAGTCCTGAATGTTTAACGTACGCAGGTATGGCTCTACCAACATGGTAGAAAAACAGTTTGACTGGAGATGTGAGTTATAAAAACACATTTGTTTTCAATCACAAAAAAAGAAAGAAAAAAGAAACGCATACATTAACTGCATTTGTATGATTTGTTTGTACTGTATGTATTCTTTCCTGCTTCTCTCCCCCTCGTATTTTTTTTTCATTATACATACATTAATTGCATTTATATTACATTTGTATGAGTTGTATTGTATGTATTTTTTCCTGTTTTTTACTCCCTCATAGATGACCATTTTTTGTATTTTAATGTCATTTTTCAGGGCTCGATATGAATAAATATTTGGTTGCCAAAGTGACCTTAATTTGATTTTTAGGTGGTCTGGACTCAAGTATGCGTGGCCAAGATAATTTTTTCTAATTTTTCTAATTTTGTTTTTGCGCATCTATGAACTTATTTCTGGTGATTGTTGCACTGACATTTACTCAAATAAATATTCTTTCTTTCTAAATTTCTCTCTCTCTTTTTTCTTCTTTCTCTCTCTTTTTTCTTCTTTCTCTCTCTTTTTTCTTCTTTCTCTCTCTTGTTCTTCTTTCTCTCTCTTGTTCTTCTTTCTCTCTCTTGTTCTTCTTTCTCTCTCTTTTCTCTCTCTCTCTCTCTCTCTCTCTCTCTCTTTTCTCTCTCTCTCTTTCTTTTCTGTCTCTCTCTCTCTCTCTTTCTCTCTTTCTCAGTCTTTTATGTCCTTCTATCTCTCTCCCTGCATGTGTCTCTTCCAATATCTCTCTGGTCTTCTATATTGTATAAGATATACTTTTAACATATTACACATTTCAAACAAATAAAATGTATTGGTTCCTGACGTAGGCAACAATTTCTCTTCAATATTTTTGAAGAATCAGTTGCCCGACATAGCAGTTTGGTGCCCCATGGCCAGGGGGCCACTACTGCGGTCAAGTCTTGCAGATTGGAATATTATTTCACATTACCACTTCACTGTAATTGATGTCCCCATGCTTTTTATGCACCCCCTCTCTCTTTCTCTCTCTCTCTCTCTTGCACCCTCTCTGCACCCCACCCCACCCTCTTTCGCTACCAGACTCCGCTGTGTACTTTACATCCGAGCAAGCGAATGCACATTCCAATGGTGAGTGCTGCGACACGACAGATTTTGGCATTTATGCAATTATGCATCCATTTTATTTCTTCTAAAGGTCCCTTGCATTCCGTTTTTGCATGTGCACTGTTTATCTCCATTTTATATTGGTGACATGACATGATAAATTTTCTTAAAGGTATAGACCAGTTCTGGTCATGCGATTGCATTGTGAAAGAAACGTGGAATCGATCAAAAGAGGTTGATCATCTAGCATATATTGGTGTGTACTGCAAGGTTCTGGAATCATCAAAATGATAAGAAATTTGACCTAGTCTTGGTAAAGTTACAAGCATTGTACACAGAAAGATGGGACTACAGGATATCTTTCCAGTCCGGATGGATATAATAATTTACCAAATATATCAATTAGTAGGCACTCTCCCGGCAAACGTTGTATCATCACGTATTAGTTAAAACATGATTTTTTGAGAGGGGGCATTTCCAAAACTGGTCTATACCTTTAAAAAGGAGGGTTCATTACAAAATGCTGCGACAAAACTTGACATACATGTACATTTACAAGATTTGCAAGAGATATTATTTGGGGTTAAAAACCGTAGCCCCCTGCGTCTGTTACTGATCTGTATGACATACATGCAAGATAGAGAAACTATTATTTAACTTTTGCAGAATTTTATTTTGCAAATTTCTTTTTTCTCTCAAAGCATTTAACCATCTGGAGTCTGAATGGACCTTTGAATCATATTTTTTACCCCTGCATGTTGGAAGACTCGAAGATTCTTGATTCAGCTGTTCTCTCCTTCTCATTTTCTAGCACATGTAGTCCCACATGTGTAGATTGGAGCGGTGTGCGGGTTTCTGCCGAGAAATGCACTAGTTTAGAATAGAATTTGCATGATATTTGTTTTTCTTATGTATTATTATTTATTATATTATTCTTTATTACATTATTCTCTATTACCTGTATTCTTTCTTATCAGCATCCAATGCACCATTTGGACTTGATGAAGCGAGTTTTTTAAAATTACTTTTAAGTATTTAAGGATGACATGATTTGCAGTGATTGGCATGGCATGCCTTTGCATTGATACTCATTTTTTCGTATTGAAATTCTTGTTCACAGATTCAAATACATATCCTGTATAGTATATGGGAAAATGAATGACATAAACTTATGCATAATGTAAAATACTTCTGCTCTTTGAAACTTGTTCTATCTTCTTGGGACTTTATATCGAGATAGTAACTTGACAACATTGAAAAATGATTAAAAAGTGCAGAAAGTTACATAACTTGTACCACATTTTATAATTCACAAGTTGTTAATCTATATTCTTTACATGAGATTCCACCCTATAAACTGCACCAAACTCTCAGGGTGGTATTCACGAAAGCGGACTAACTTTAGTCCATGGTTTAATCCACCGACTAAAAATGGAATGCCCAGTGTCCATATGAATATATTTTTGAATAATTTGATATGTCCTTAAATTACCATGATAACATAATTATATACATAGGTATTTTATTGTTGTTTATTAATTATGTTATTACATTTTAGTTTAATTTAGTTACAGATTAAATTATTCAAAAACATATCCATATGGACACTTGGAATTCCATACTTAGTGGGTGGATTAAACAATGGACTAAAGTTAGTCCGCTTTGAGAATACCATCCTCAGTATATACCGTCCCCCCTAAAATAGCTACATGTACTCTTGTTTCTGCAAAAGTATATTGCCTCATGCCTGAGAAAAACTTGAAACATACATATATATGTGAATGCCTTTTTGCATGGACACTTGTCTGGTACTCTGCTTGTTCGAACTTACGCATCATCAAGATTGCACTACATAGTTTTTATCTTGATATTCTAAGAATCTTTTACAGTGCATCTATATATATATAAATGTACTACTTGACTATTTGTTATGAATTTCTTTTCTCAGTACAAAGGGCTCGTATTCTGTTTTATACCTGTGGTATAATAATTTAAAATTGGTTTGAACAAATTGAATAGATTGTAGATGTACTTCAGGTTGGCTAATACTTCTGAAACATGTTTTTTTCTTTTCTGACGTATGCAGCTTGTAATTTTCTGGTTTTAGAAATGAGCTTCTATAACAAACTACTCGTGGGTACCTACAAACGGTTTGCCAATGCTGAAAATGAATACAATTTTCTGTTTTTTGTATATGCCTTGGAAACTGAATAAACAAAAAGTTCCTTATATTGAATTTAGATTTCTTTGCAGGCAAGATTTTATAGTTCGTATAAATTGGCATCTAATGTTGCAGGGTGAAAATGCTCACATGTTAAAACTGTTATTACGCCACTGCTGCCAAAAGCACTGGGATTTCCCTTTGTGCTTAATAATTGGGTTAGAATCATTTTCACAATGGAACAGAGGTTGTACGACACTCATATAAAACACAGTTGTACTGTAACTTATATTGTAAAAGTAGACTCTTATTCACAGTTCAATAAAATATGAATTCTAAATTGATTTCTCTCTCTCTCTCTCTCTCTCTCTCTCTCTCTCTATATATATATATATGAGACTAATTTCACTTTTCTTCTAATTTTTTCTCTCTTTTCTTTAATTTGTGTTAATCAGGTACAAAGAGAGGACAACCCCCTGCACCACCCAGACAATAGGATCTTCACTATTTTTTAGTAGCTTAGGGAGAATGATGCACTTGCTCTCCACTGACAGAAAGGACCAGCAGCTGCCACGCCCAACCATCCTAACAATGCAGTACCACCTAAGCTGGTTGGAGAAAACAAAATCACAAACGAGAAAGGAGCGCCCGGCAAGGTTCCTAATGGAATACTGCATGCCTGTTGGATGAACTTTTGCAAGACAGTAAAAGCCCTGGAGGGGGCGAGAATGCTACGCCTGGTTTAAAGACGGAGCATATAAATCTGTATAGGTGATATCGGAGAAAGAAGCACAGTATTTGGGGCAAGCAGTGCTGGAGTCTTTGATATATATATATAATGTGCTTCAATGTTTCATTCGAGTCAGAGAGATTTTATACTACTGGTAATATATATTTGCACTTTCTTTACATACTCAGAAGAAGTTCCATTATTTATATTGCAATATTTTAGCAGACGTGTCTTAAGAAAAAGTCAAAGGAAAGACGATTGCATTGCAGGAAATCTGCTGAATGTGATTTAGCTGGCTCATTCTGCGTCATTCTGCCATATCATACAACCTTGTAGGCCTACCATTATCTAATATCCGGCAAATGAATATAACAACTTTGAATTGGTTCTGGATTTTATATTTACCTGTAAAGCATAATTTGGTAGCAGGGATTGAAAAATGTGGCTTCATTACATAGATTAGATTTCAGAGAATATTTTCGCATTGTCCTCTTGGGATATGGTCAGTCTATGGTACAGTAAAACCAGGACATTTTGTGTGTTGGTAACTTTGCAATGTATTACGGATGGTTATTTCCATGGCAAGAAACTTAAAGCCCATCTGTACTAGTGCACAGGAGGGATTAGACCATCCTGCAAGGTCACTGACAGGTGTTTATCTCATCAAATCAGCTCTCACTTAACTTAAGAAAAAGAGGATCATGGGGGACCAATGGTCACCGATTAGGCATTGTTTGCTATGTAGAGGGCGCAAGAAGCTGTAAGTAGTGCAGTGGGACTTAAAGCCACATAGAAATCGGTGTCCACATGTCTTGCATCATAACTTGCTGACACTAGATTTGGTGGAATTACCAATTAATGTGTCTGTGTGTGCAGCAAACCTGTGGTCCCACCGGAAAATACCTGAACTTGCCTTCATATCTCAAGGATGAGGGAAACTTGATATCATGGAATTAATTCTTTATGGTGGTAGGTTAGGGGCACAGTGCATTACACAAGACCTGTCTGTTGTAAAAGTCCACTCTTGGTGACTGACAAGTTGACAACACCTGCTTAGTTGGTAAACACCAGAATGGTGTCGAATCCTCCTTTAGAACCCACTATTATGAGCCTTTAACTATTGCAAAGATTTGATACGTTGTCAGTTGTGATACAACTATTTTGCGGCTTCAACTTTTGCGAATCTGAGCCACTTGTGAAATTATTGAACATTTAATGCAGCCGAAAGTTCCTGGTTTTGCAGTAATGAGATCAGAGAAGAAAAAAATCAGTCGGAAAATGGAAGGATAAAGTGATAGGGAACAGACAACACCCCCCCCCCCCCTCTCCCAAATAAAAATACATAAATGTAAGGATCATACACAAGAACTCTCAAGAAACCAATTGTGGTCATGACTGATCACTTGGCTTTCATTTTTACACCCTAAAACCTTTGCCGCTCGAGTACAAATTTACAGATCATGAGAAAGTCGAAATATCCATTTTTCACAACAACTAAAACGGAAGGAACTTCTCTTTCGATAATTAGCAGCTTCTTTTCTAGTTTGTCTTCCAGGGGCCCGTTTCACAAAGGGTTTTTTCAATGACAAATGACAAATATCAGTGACAAATCTGGTGATAACCAATCAGAAGCACGGATTTCACTAGCTTATAACAAAAACTGTCATTTGTCACTGATTACAAGTTTGGTGAAATGCCCCCCAGGTGAAAGCAAGAAGTTTTGGAGATTTTTTCAATTTTTAGTTTCATGCCCTCTTGGGTGATGCCAAATTTTGTTTGCATTGAGATCTGACTTTAAGGAGCTGGTCAACATTTTTTCTCTCGTATAACATGATGTAAATTGTGAGATGTTATTCCAGGATATTTTATATGACAATAGCCATACAAAAGGAGAACAACTCTTTGCAGTCATCCATCATTATTTTGATATTTAGGGACTTCGTTTTGTTTTCTTCACACAAGTTCTGAAATGATAAATGCTGCTTTTGAGATGCCTTATCCGGGTTCTTTGATGGAGTTGACTGCTCGTATCTGAGTTTAATACCAAAAACATCTGTATGTCATGTTTCGTAATCAAGCTTCCTCTAACAGACCTATGGCAATACATGCATTTCACATCTCAAACTGTTCCTCCTATCACATCTACATGTATTGTTGTACTCAAGTTAACTTTCTTCTAGCGTAACTGGTCGATCAATATATTGTCTGCTGAGAGCGGGTATGAAAACTCAAGCATAAATTTGATGGTAAATAATCTAACTTTTACCCATGTTTTGTAAGCATATGCTGAGAGAGAAGATCGTTGGGAAACCCCTAAAAAATCTAGTCTGAGAATGGTATTTTAGAACTTCTCTTTATCTTTGAATCAGTGAAGTATGTTCAACCTGCTTCAGTGACTACCTGTCTACAAAGACCACATTTTTGTTTCACTTGAAAATGGTTTCTCATTGGAACATTTACTAAAGGAACCTGTCTGCAAAGACCACTTTCCGTGTTTCCCTTGGGCGGTCGCTATAGACAGGTTTGACTGTAATTTCAATTGTCATTATAAATTTGAAGTTCTGATTTCTCATTGGTGTTTGCACAGATTTAATCTTCTTATGCAGCCACTCACCTGTACATGTAGGTGCCAGTGATTAAACATTGATGCACAATGAGTTCAGAGTTGCTAAGTAATTTCAATGAAATCAAAGATAAAAAAGTCTTTGGAATACCACCCCTCATTTTGATGCGACACTTAACATCACCCGAGAGTTTTGTCAGAGGTGATTCAGGCAAACTATTATGTCTCTCCATACAAAAAAACATTTAGGCATCTGTGGGTGTTAATTTAGACATGTCCTTACATGTTTATCTGCTGCAACAATTGTTTGTCAAGTGATGTTTATGGTAAAAGTAGTACGCAAGCCATCAAAAACATTCCTGATTGTCGTCAGAAGTCCAGTCATCGTACCTCAGTCACACCGCAAAACTGACTCCACATCGACTCCAAACCGACCCTACGCGGTCATAGGCCTGTCTTCATCAGCTCGAGTTTGCCAAATGACCTGCCATTTTTAGACTCTGGATATTATCCCAAAACTCGAAAGTGTGTCTTCACCAGACCGATACGCTCATCACAAATTAGCTTGGACAGGCGCATATTAGCCCACCGTTTCCCAAATAGCGGGATATTTCGGAAACAAGACCAAGATTTCTCGAGATATTTTCTCGACCAAATATCCCGCTAATTGCAACTCGGTTGATGAGGACGCAAATTAACGGCTAATTTGCGATCGGGATAGTTACAATAGCGGGTTATTTGGCAAACTCGAGCTGATGAGGACAGGCCTAATGAGGGTAAAGTAATGTTTAGTTCCATCTGTCATTGGTCTGGCGTCGATGTCGACCTCATCGGTGTGATTGGGGTATCGCTTAAAGTGTGTAGAGGCTCTGTGGTGCTGGTAAGGCCATTTTTGTGTTTTAGAAAATGGCTATGCACTCCAGTGGCAGTCTAGATAGGAGAGGGATCATCAGCAGCAGTTTACTTTTGGCAAGCTTGAAACCTTTCAAGAGCACTTTGTTTTGATGCAATCTTGGGACATCAATTTCTGTTTACATTAAAATGTAAATTGACCCCCAGATGGTTTTGGCCAATAGTGGGGTATAGGGGTGCTGCTTATTAGCTGTATAAAGAGATGCATTATACTTTATATTTTATAGCCAGTTCTTTGTAACATTACTGAAGAAGACAAAATAGTGGTGTTGGAAAGTTGTGGGATGTATGAACTAGTATGAACAGTAAAAAATAAAGGAGGAGAATGAAGAAAAACCAGGGCTTTCCATCAATTTCTTAATATTACCTGTGTTATGTATTTGAGAACTTTTTTCAACTCTGTGAATTTGTATGACAGCATATACGACGTGTAGATAAGAAATTGATTCATACTCGCGAGAAGAAGTCTCGGATAAATCAATCTATATGTTTGATCTTGTTTATGATATACTACAGACATCATTTGAAGAAGGTGGCAAAAAGATGATTGAATTTTTGTATGATTGTATTTTTTCTAAAGAAAATAAATAATGTTTAGGATATTGATATTCCTTTTTGGAAGGAATGTCACGTTCTGTACGATGTTTGTTACACTAAGATGCATATAATGTAGTTAACATTCTTTTCCATTAATATGTTAATTATGTTTCACTCTATTTCCCTTTCTCTGTTTTCTAACATCGGTTGTTATCCAGAAATCATAGGTTCTTGTACGAGTGTATATTTTCCAAATGCAGTACAAGGTCAAGTAGAGTTCAAGGTCATTTGCCTTGTGAATTATTTAACTTTCTATGTATATAGTTATGAGAACTTCCATGTCCCTCTGTCTCTGTGTTTGCCTTTAGTTATACATTGTACCCCCAAAACACAAGTCCTGCTTTAAAAAAGTAATACCGGTCAGTGTAAAGTACATGTATCAGGGGACAAGAATTGTTTGAGTAAGAGCATCATAAGCAGTAAACTTAACCCTCATCAGTAGGAATAACAATGATAATCATAACATTGTACATTTATTTCGCGTTTAACGTGAAGACTTATATATGCCCTTTACGACGCCCCCCAGTCACTAGTAAGCACACTGTAACTGTAGTTATTACAAAAATTGAGTTGGAATTGAAATCATACGAATGAAAAAATTGAGTTGGAATTGTAATCATACGAATGAAAAAAATTGAGTTGGAATTGAAATCATACTAATGAAAGAATTGAGTTGGAATTGAAATCATACGAATGAAAGAATTGAGTTGAAATTGAAATCCTACGATTTAAGGTATTAACTATATTTGTAGCCACAATTGGTATTTTATTTTCTACATGAAAGTGAAGATAAAAAATGCTCAATTTTCTTTATCCCCTTGTTTCTTTGTGTAAGAAGAAGAGGAAGAAGAAGAACTAAAACACTGTTAATTTTGATATTAGATCTCAAAATTTAATTTCACTGCAAGTACTCAGACGTTACTATCGTAAAAATGAGAGCAATTTGTGTATGGACACTATGGAAAGCCTCATGTAAGTAAAAAAAGATTATTGCAGTAAATGCATGTGTTAGATTATTTTCTGAAGACAAGTCTATACATTCGTTTATAGAAATCATTATTTAACTTGTGAGATTTTAAAATCGATGTCTGTTGTCTCCATTCCTACCGTCAATATGCAAATATACTGGACTTGTGGATCTTGCATTTGTGGATTATTTATATTATTTTGTTTCAAAGAGAAACTATTAAAGGCATACGGCACTATCATCAAATCCTTAGCCAGAAGAAATAAAGGATTAGTAATTTTCTTTTTTCTTCTCAAGATCTTTTTCTATATTAGATATTTCCGAAGTATTTGGAGGAAAAGTGATGTTCTACTAATTTTCCCACATGTACATGTAGATACACAGAAGTGGTCCAGAAAGATTTTGGCTAATCCACTTTGGATCTTATTTGTATGTAGCTGTTGTATATGCCTTTGTATTTTTTATTGTTCAATTATTGTCATTTTTCTTGTAAGATCATTCGTCGTGAATGAGTTGCAATACCGAGAAATCTATGAGAGAATTTTTTTGTACCAAAAAATGATTTAAGAAATTAGAAATCTTTGTAAATGATTGTGTATCAAATCCTTACGGTTTATTTAACCACATTTTTTGTAAAGAATTTACTAACCATAGTAATATCTTCTATTATGATTTGCTCTATATGAAAGATTTAATTGAAAAAAAAGCTATCTATTTAAATTCTCTAATTTCCTTGCATATGTATAATTGAATTTCTATCATGTATGTAATAAGAACATGTGCAGGAATTGTTTTTATATCAATTTCCTTTGCTTCATTTAGAAAAGGTGTACATTATAAATATATATATAACATTTTCTTCATCTAGTCATTTTGTTTGGGGTATAAAAAGAGAAATAAAAATGGTTATGATTCTTGAAATATTGTATCT
>JARBES010036440.1:0-11290 GCA_030265145.1 Strongylocentrotus pallidus | reverse complement strand
ATAGTCATTCTTTGTTTATTTTTGTTTCTTTACAGGATTCACACGATTGTTGAATGTGCTTTACAGCGCCACAACTATTAAAGGGAAGCTATTCAAGTCACGCCTCCTGTGTGGTTATTATAACAACGTGGAAGTTTAGACACGGTCTTATAACACAAATTGTTGTATTTATGTACTTTATATGTATACACACATTCATTATTTCAACAACTACACCTTGGATTGCTACTAGCATAGCACTATATATTGTATTGTAAATAGGTTTGCATGACAAAAAAATTCACAAAGTTCATACAAAAGATGCATATATATGTTGGAAGATTAAGTAATTGTGTATAATAGTAATTGCTTTTGTAAGTGATAATTTCATTATGCTAATCTTTACAGCAGCATACGAAACCCAAGTAAAATTATTATTTTTATTATTTAATCTTTATTGATATGCATTTTACAAAAATATGTGGTTGATAATTTTAGGAGTGTATATGAGTTGTTGTTATTATATATTTATGATGGCACTTTTATCGTGTATGGGGATTGCCTTATAGATGGAGAAGAATGCTTTATTTGTTATTCCCACATACAGTACACATCTTACTCGTTTACTGATTTAAATATGATATGAAGTTGATTTTTATGCTGCGTAACAAAAATACCCCAAAAGGAAGAAAAAAGGGTAAGGCTGGAAACAAATGGTTCTTTGATAGTGGTGGTTTAAGGAAAAATTGTGATAAATACAAATGTGCATGTTTTCTCACGAGGGAAATAGAAAATAAATAACAAAGGCATAACGATAAAATGCAAATAGTAAACATTGTTTATATAACTCTACGACATTTAAAACTCATATGTATGATATTTGTACAAGGAGATATATAAACATTGATTCATCAGGTTGTGGCAAGTGATCAATCTAGATCTTGATTCCCGTGATTGTGGTAAAAGCAAATTAAAATGAATGTTATCACAGATGTTTAAACAATAATTATTGGTGACTTTTTCATTATAAAAGGATAAGTTGTTCTAGCGCCACCTTGTGCCTGCTTTAGTAATAAACCACGTGCAAAACTGTGCAGTCGGTACCCAGGAAACAACGTGTAACTGGTGCATTTCTTATCGTCCCTAAGGAATCACAGCTATGACATTTTAGAGTTGTAGTCACTACACTTAAGGGAAATTCAAATTGGCCACACCGATTGTCACTGTGATGTAGTGGTGAACAATTCACCAATGTGTTCTAACACTAAACAAATACGAACATTTTATTTATTTTTTTGAAATGGATGACTCAGAGGAATCTTTTGTTTTCAGAGGGCTTGTAATAATAGGCATCTACGAAGCATTTTTAGTAGTATTTGGGAAGCACAAAGGGGGAATTCCAAACGTTTAACAGATCTTTTGAAGGGATCGAAACCATCTATACACAGAGTTTGGGCAACTTTGTTTTAGTGGGTCACGACATGACGTATATTCTTTGTTGTGTATGCTAGCCCAGCAATACAGTATTCGTCATATTCAGCTTAACTCAATCCGGGTTGGCCAAATTGTCCGATAATTAACGATACTAAAAAGGTATTGTTGCGTCGAGCGCCCTCTTACTATGTTCCTCGTTATAGAAAGCTTAGGCTACGATAGGTTCTCGAAAAGATTTCACACTAAAGTATTAACAAATCATAATAATATCATCACAACAGAGTATTTGTTTGTATATGAGTATAGCTGCGATACACCTGTATATAAATCAATCTTATTTGTAGTACATGTATCTTATTAACAACAGTTTCTATACACTAACCAAAGAGAAAGCAACTTGAAATTGCAGAATTACCCCCAAATTTGAAAGACATTGTCGGCTCTCTTACCAAAAATATGTTATGATAATTTAATTACCAAATATCAAATGTAGTTTGTCCGCAAAAGATAATCACATCCATACTCACATTCATTACAAAGTGCAAAGGACAAGCTGCTTATAAAGTTATACCTAAAAATAAAGTAAAATTGACGAACCTAAAACTAGACATAAGAAAAACCTCGTCTGTTGCGGTGTTGCCGTCTTCAAATGCAGTTTACTGTAGGTCCCCCCCCCCCCACCAAACAACAACAAAATATGACTTTTTGCCCTCTTTCGCACACCCTACGGATAAAGCATTGGCGAGAAGTCGCCAACGCGCTGTACCTTAATTGGCGATATTTTACCACTTTGTAAGACTAAGTATGGAAGAAGTTCAGGGTAATTAAGTTCACATACCTAGTTTGTATCATTTTTCTAAATTAAATAATGACACCCAAGACCCAAATTAACCCACACAAAATCAGGATTCTGCTTAAAAACCGTTAGTAATTTCAGTAGGTTTACTCTACAATGCAATATTAGACACATATGAGACTGACCACTCATATGCCATCGTGACAAACTTAAATTGGGTTCTCCGTTAAATTCACTTTTACAGTGGTAGTTATATACATACAATGATTTTTGAAGTATTTGTTTAAGTTAAAATATAAACAACAAAACAAAACATAAAAAGCGGGCGCAAAAAAGAATGCTTGCCAGACGAGAAACTACGAATAATTTTCCTTGGCCTTAATGTGAAATAATACACAAGTAGAAATGTCCCCT
Source organism: Strongylocentrotus pallidus (assembly GCA_030265145.1). Taxonomy (NCBI): domain Eukaryota; kingdom Metazoa; phylum Echinodermata; class Echinoidea; order Camarodonta; family Strongylocentrotidae; genus Strongylocentrotus; species Strongylocentrotus pallidus. Next base: position 8,667 of record JARBES010036440.1, on the reverse strand, counting down.
GAAAAGAAAAGCACTTCACATGGTTGACGCATAATGGATTCTTTTTGTTCCGGAGATTTAGCAGAGAGAGAGATAGAAAGATATTTTTACGATTTCCCATGTATTATTATTATTATTATTATTTGTTCATCGTCATTCCACTGCTATTTGAAATATGTTGATGACAATAAACCTTGCGGTTCTATATATATATATATATGGAACCGTCACCTACCAGTCAAATGGCAGATGTATTAATCAGTACCAGGCTTAATGATATATAAACAACAAATTTGAACCTTGAGTCATACCTCTCTCCCCTTCCCCTCTCTCTCTATCTCTCTCTCTCTCTCTCCTTCTCTCTAGTAGTACGATCGCAGAAATAGACGTGCCCTCTTGCCCCCCCCCTCCCCCTTGAAGCAACGCCACTAACTTACAACATTATCTAGCTTATTCCACACAGTAAGTCGTACAATAAACAAAAGATAAATAACAAATTATTTGAACCTTGGGTCATACCCCTCCCTGCTCTCTCTCTCTCCCCTCTCTCTCTCTCTCTCTCTCTCTCTCTCTCTCTCTCTCTTTCTCTTTGAAGCAACTTGAAGCAACGCCACTAACATTACCAAGCATATTCTAGACAGTAAATCTTATAAAAGAAATGGAAACAAAGTACATGTTATTAATTGTTTTTAAGTATAACCTCTTTTCATCTGCCTGAGTTTTGCTGAGAAAGTGGGGGAATAACATGTGTACATAATAACATTTATGTCTTATCCATTTTATTTTGTTATGCTCCAAGTATGCTTTGAAAGCAATACACCTTTTTCTAATTTAATTCAGTTTTCTATTTTCTGGTAATTGTTTAGGGAAAAGCAACCCTAGCAACATTTGTTGTTGAATTTTCGCAACATTCACCATTGCTGTTTTGCAATACAACAATGACGTGGAAATTTATTATTTAAGTAAGGACTCACAATAATCTGTTTTACTGTTGATTCTACTCGTTTGGTTACACTGTTCGGTTGAGTTAGCAGAGAGAGAGATAGATGAATATGTGGACGATTACCCACAATGTACGATTATTCTAATTTGGTCATCGTCATTTCAATGCTATTTGAGATATGTTGATGACAATAAACATTGCGGAACTATTTAGCGTTTTGTTGTTTAATTAAATATCCTGACGTGGCAATTTATTATTCAAGTTAGGACTCACAATAATTTGTTTTGCAGTTGATTCTACTCGGTTGGGTCAACTGCTCGGGGGATTTAGCAGAGAGAGGTATAAAACATTATTACGATTACCCATGATGTATTATTATTATTATTATTTGTTCATCGTCATTTCAATGATATTTGAAATATGTTGATGTCAATAAACCGTGCGGAACTATTTATATGGAACCGTGACATGGCAGTATAATAAAAGATGTACTCATTAGTAACAAGGTTTAATAATATATAAACAATAATTAGAACGTTGGGTCAAACCCCTCCCTTCTCTCTATCTCTCTCTCTCTCTCTCTCCCTTTCGCAGTACGATAGGAGAAATATACGTGCCCTCCTCCTCCCCCCTTGAAGCAACGCCACTAATTTACAACATTATCTAGATTTTTCCACGCAGTAAGTCTTACAATAAACAAAATGTATTCAAAAAAGGAAAACAAGGATGAAGAAGGAACAGCTGTTTATATCTTTCCAATGAAGAGATAACTTTTGATAATCATTCGGGGCAGAATATAGAGCAATCTTTTGTTTTGGTAACCAATAACTACAGTTAAAATAAGATGTAAAGTTTGTCTACTTTGTGGTTACGATAACTTTAAAGAGTAATTAATTAAGGATAGTGCTCCCTCTATTTTCCCTCCCTTAAACATAGTTAACTGTTTGTGGAAACAAGGCAAGGTTGCTAAATTTTAGCGACATTCGGTCGCCATTGCTACTCTTCAATACAACCATTACATGCCATTTTACTTTGTGAGCTAGGGCTCACAAAGATTTATTTTACAGTTCATTACAATCTATTGATTCTACTGTTCGAAGAATTTAACAAAGAGAGAGAAAGAGAGAGAGAGAGTGAAGTAAAAGTAAAATTGTCACGATTACTATATATTATTCTTCGGCAATAATTTGTAACTATTTTTATTATGCCTATAGACGACATTGTGGCCCTTTTATCATGTACCGTGCCATGGCAATCGCGTTGAAGATTAATTGATCAGTCCAGGTTGATAAATTTAAAAGGAAACTGAATTTGAACTCAGGGCCATATCCCCACTCCACCCCCACCCCCTCCCTCTCTCTCTCTCTCTCTCTCCCTCTCTCTCTCTCTCTCTCTCTCTTTCTCTCCCTCTCTCTCTTTCTCTCTGTTGCAATACGGTTCTAGAAATGCACGTGCCCTTTTGCCCCCATCCCTTTGGTGCTACGCCTTTTCATGTAGTTTATTCCAGAGAATTGGTCTTTACATGAATAAAATAATTAGATTAAACAAATACGAAAAAGTAATTACTTTTTATGGCTTCCTTTTCTCAGGTTTATAGTTTGTTGAGTTGCATGATTTACCACAGTCCGCATGATGAAACCAAAATAATTAAAATATAGTTATTGCTATCGATTGTTTACATATTGAAAATGAAAGAATGTTAGATTTACACACGCGATGGCGTATAACCATGCATGTTGTTATCTTCGTATGGGCCCAGCAATGTTATAATTATCTTCTGGGTTTAGAGTTTGTATTTAGAATTTGTATTAAATGTCTTGAATATATTCTTACTTGCATCTTTCCCAAGTTTTCCTTGGCTAGTTAATGCTGGAGTAAGTACATGAATAAAAAAATAAAAAAATCTTCTTTAGATGATCATAGTAACGTCTTACACATTCTATGTCCAATGTTTTTCTGAATATTTTTCCAGCTAATATCATTTTGGTCGATCATAGTTTTAAGTATCTGTATGTCTCATTGGAAAAACAATCTTAGCAACATTTGTTGCTGAAATTTAGGATCAATTATTGTTTGTCATCGCTTCTCTTTAATACCGTTATGACGTGGTAATTTACTATTTCAGGTAGGATTCATATTTTAGTTTAATACTGGTTGTCACGTTTGGTGTCATAAGCCCATTATGTAGATAGATTGAGCAACTGTCAGATTTCGACACCAAAGCTAGAGTTGTGGGTGAACTGCATGGTTCATTATCAGTCATATCAATTTTCAAAGAATTGGAGTAGTGTAGTGTTTTCACATAGCCTCCATTTTACCTTTGTATTTTTTTCTTGTCAACAATATTCTTGCCGTTATTAGCATTTGCACCTGGTCTTCACATTCTTGGTAGCCATTTTTTGTTTCCTGGATTGACCAATCATGGCCTTCCGAAACCTTGTTCTCCATTTTAGCGAGTGGATTTTCCCGTTTCACAGTCACTTGCATTTTCACCCTCACTTCGAGAATACCGAAAGATAGGAGTTTCGTTATAGCTATCGCACCATCTTTTACGCCCGGAACTTTCGGCATCAATACATCTCAATGTTAACATGTTACTTCATCTTTGCGACTCGAATGATTTCAACTACTTTTATTAGCGAAGGAGCGTTTTTATTTTATTTACAGCGAACTGAGACTTGTTCCACATCGCGAAAGAATGTCCCCTACTAGGCCCTAGTTTATTTTACTACCATTTGTAGATACATTATCGAATTTCCTCAACTCACTGAGTTCTCATTCTTCAACGATTGTGCTCGCCAGAAGTGGCCATCTTGTTTCGCTTATTCGTTAATTTTTCAAGCCGATGCTTGTTTTAGTGCACAGGAACTTTATTTTATTTTCTAACACTCTAGCTGAGTTACCCCACTACAGTAGAAGTGTTTAGTTTTATTCGTAAAGTCAACCTACACTTACGCTTCACCTTTCTAGTTCTACTAGACCTAGTGGTAAGTAAAAAAAATTCATACCTTCATAATGCTTCAAATATGTTTACAGTAGTTCGTGTAGTAACAAGTACCCTATTTCTACCACCTCGGATAAAGGTAAAAGCCGAGCAGGCAGATGGCACAATGCCCTAAAATACGAATGGTGCATCCTGTATAAAATGCTTGTTTTCAACGCCATCAAATGTGAAAGAGTAATGTTAATGTAAGAAGCATGCCCCGTTTACGTCTTTACCTCTAAGGTTTTTCTTAATTTCATAATACGAAATACGAAGTCCTCAGGGCTTTCGTATGCCGGTTGGCTACAAAATTTTCTGACCACCCCCCCCCCCCTTTTTTTTTCCTTTTGTAATAACTCAGCAAATGAGAGCAATATTTTCCTCAAATCTCCCCAAACTCGATTGTTTCGCTCGCTTTCATTTATAGTATATCATTAAATGATTTATAAAAGGTCTTATTCAATCTTTCAAGATGAGATAGTGCTTACACTGCAAAAACCAGGGTGTTAAATTTATAACACCAGTATGATATTGAATTTTGTTGACACCATTGGTGTTATTTTTAACACCGGTCAGATTTAAGCATGCATTAATAATTACTTGGTGTTAAGTAACATGGTGTTGTTTTATGTTCGGTGTTGAAAGTACCATCACGTGATGTCGTTTAAGGTGGTTGATTGGTCGAATAAGTTTTCACAAAGTGTACGCGCGCTTAATGATTACTTTACACGTGTTAATAGAAGAATACATTTATCATGATTTATTAAGCAAATTATGACAATGCACATCAATTTTGCGATCTGTATTTTCCTTTGGCAATTATTGACCAATAGATTATTTGTCCGATCTTGTTACAATTACATTAACGTTTTAGCTATAGATATATTGATTATAAGATTACTTAACCAAGAAACAACATGCATATTTATTATATATTCGTGTACTAGCCTGTATCATTCAAATGTTAATCTTAATATTACTTCAAATGATCTATGTGATGGAGTTAATGCAATGGAGATTAGAATATACCTATTGGTGGACAGTTGCCAACATCGATTATGAATTATCAGTTTACCCCTGGTTCTTCTACCTTGGTCGATAATGGTCGATATTAGGAAATATGTAATGTGGGACTATTGGATCAACAAGAAATAAACACCAAAAGTGGAATTGAATTTGTTATGATCCCAGATATTGTTGTTAATCTACACCAGTAGGAGTTGTCAAATATTAAAACCAAAAGTGGATTGAAATTATCTAATTCAAGAAAATGGTGTTAAGTAACACCAGAGGAGTTATCCGATATAGATACCAAGAAAGTGTTTAAATTGAACACCCTTGGTGTTAATTTTAACACTCTGTTTTTTGCAGTGTACAAATCGTATTATGATTGGTGACCATCGAAGTAGTTAGATTTATAACAGTCGCAATGCGACATGACAAATTTTAACAAATGCATTGCATTTACAAAATAGATCACGAAGAATTCACAAAACATTTAAAATCAAATGACAAAGAGACAAGTTTGTAATAACCCATTTTTCGCTCGATCGTAATTTAATATTCAGTTTATTACACACACCTGCAAGGCATTGTGTTAGAGCAGTATCTAGGTCAATGCAAAGTGAAATTGGTGAAGATCATCCTTGAACATGTATTCATTACAATGTAGGTTTATATACCAATGTCTAAAAAATGTATTTTAAACGTCCTTTTCAGTTTATCATTTGTAAGTTCCCCCTTTTTCCAGAAGTGTCTTTTTTGAGGCACCCGCGCTTTGAAACACACTCCGCCGCCCCTGTTCAAAACCTAACGTATACTGCGTTATAGTTCGCTTTGATTCGAGGGTTATAAGAAGTTCAACCAACAGGGACCAAGCAAAAAGAACCTCTTTGCAAACTAGGCGTCGAGTTTGCCAAATCTTTTAGGTAAACAAAACCTTCATACAAGTGACAATAATGAGGCTGGCAAAAAAATCAATGAAACATGCAACAAATCTTACTTTGCACCTGTAAATCAATTCAATCTTCTAGTCCATTATATCTTAAGGGATTATGCATGAGCAAAAATGTAAACACTTTATTGTAAGTTGACATATTTGTCCTCTATTGATTTGGTCAGATTTGCTACTCCATATAAAAATTAAAAAAAAACGATTCATGTCTTTCATAATTTGCGAGTTCTGGAAGTGACAGCAATAAGTAATTCTGTAATAAATAATTCAGTTTTTGTACCAACTAAGTTTTAACTAGAGTTATTCCCCCCTGGAACAGTAGATACTCTTTTTTTTTTTTTTTTTTACCATGAACAGATATGGCGTTTTATGTCTTTTTTTCCTGGCAGGAATTAATTCATTGACATGCTAGAGCGCCGTATGACAGCCATGCTAAAGCCAGGGTTATAATCGGGAGTGCCAGGAGTGTAATTATGGCAGACATGTGCGCTATATAAGGAGCCACCATTATTATTATTATATCAATTATGACCGACCATTTCTATTCTGGTGAACATTAACATATATTCCTGTACGTATCTCGAATAACCTTTGCATAACTAATTTAGGTAAACTATTCAAGTAGTTTATTTTATAAGTATATTGTTTGTTCGCCTACTAACGCATATGTTTCATTTAAACACCATATTGATTCGTTTATTGCATGTATTTTATGCCTTTTATAGAACAATGGAGACTTTACCATGTTTACAAGAAGTCGAGATGATATGTCTTTCCGGGGACATACCTCATACTAGTTACTCAAAACTGTGCAACGCTCTTGGATACTCATATGATTGGTATCAAACAATTCTCGCGAATCATCGGGGTAACTACAATGAGGCTATGACGGAAATCCTGATCAGGTGGAATACTGACCAAACAGACACAAGTCGATCACGATCAATCCTGGCGAATAAGCTTCATGATGTGGAGCTTGGTGGATTGGGAAAAACATTGTCCAAAGGTAAGCAATAACTTAAATGCAACTGAATGAACATTATCTAAAAAGTAATCACGTAAATTTGATCAGTCTAGCAGTCTAACTGTACATGTGTTTAGGTTTATCGTTTGATTTCTGAAATCAACATATTGGTGATATCTAAATATAGATTATGTTTTATTGGTTGATTTTTTCGAGCCATGGATGCATACAAAACATCGTAAATGACTTTGTATACATTTCCCGTAGGGGAATATGTTTCAAATTAGCAGGAGCCACATGGACAAGAAGCGACTCCATTGCAAAGTATCCTATATAAATAAAGGTACATTTCTGTCAAATCTTCCTCTTTTTGTTGGCCTTTTTTTTAATTTATTTTTTTTAGGCCAGGGGGGGGGGGGGGGGGGTAACGGCCCCCGCGATTGCAATAAAACACTAATTCTTCACCGTGAAAGGTTGGGAGGGGGGGGGGGGGCTTATACAAGAATATGCTATCCAGACGATATCTTAAGGATAGCCCATAGGTTATTTTGAAGAATAGAAATTGTCCAAAGGTAAACAGTCGCTCAAAGAGAAGGTTGATTCCCGGGAAAAGGTGAACAATAATTTGTGAGCGTTATCATTGTATTATGCTAGTGTGAAAGATAAGATAAGATAAGGTATGTTCCCTGAAAAGCATGGCTCTCCAAATGCCTTAATATTCTAAATATGACATGTACAAATCTAGACGGATTTGTATGCCACATGTTTGTGTAGTCCCATATACATTTTTCTGTGTCAAAGTAAATTTGACCAGTCCAGCAGTTAAAATGAATTTAGGTGTATTCTTTTATTTCTGAAATCTAAATGTTGTTCATATCTAAATATAAATTATGTTTTAAAGGTTGATTTTCTCGAGCCATTGATGCATAAATAGCATCATAAATGACTATGTACATGTAAACATTTCCTGTAGGTGAATACCTCCTAAGGCAACAAGAGCCACATGAACAAGAGGCGGCTCCACTGCAGAGGATCCTAGGTATGATTGCATGGATACGGGGATTCTTTTCCGTGGAAACGGGGGGGGGGGGGGCCTTTTATGAAATTAAAAGTAAATTTGATCAGTCTAGCATTAACTGTACATGTATTCAGGTGTATTGTTTGATTTCTGAAATGTTCGATTCGTGCCATGGCTACATGCATACCATCATAAATGACTACGTATACATTTCCTGTAGGTGAATATCTCCAAAAGCAGCAGGACCAGCATGAACCACCGGCGACTCCACTCCCCTCAGGTATGATTGCATTGATACGGAAATTCTTCTCCGTGAAAGGGGAGAAGAGGGGGGGGGGGGGTGGTCTTTTAATGTATTTATTGGAGGCCATACAACAATTTGCCCTCAAGAAGATATTTAGAGCTTAGCCCTAGGTTATTTGCAGGGTAAAAAGAGAATAATTATACTTGAATGTCCAATTCGATTGATTGATGAATATGAAATAACCAATTCTTTCTTCAATAAATATGAATTTATCTTTAGTTATGAGGAATTTGAAGTTGATTATGTCTGTAAAATACTGAGTATTCCTCCTAACATTTACATCACACAAATATTTTATTTTAAGTAATGTTCACTATTTTGATACGTTTATATGTGAACGGTTGTTCTGTACTCTGGAACTCAGCTGTTTCATAACAGTGTTATATCCTACGCAGTACTTTGCAGGAAATTTAGAGAACTAAAAGTCGCTTAACATGCTTATCGGACAAAAATTAATTCACTTTTGTGTTCTGTAAGATATGATTGCAGAAGACGTAGCCTGCCTGGTTACCACTTCCCAGA